>JAVKPL010001459.1:0-16475 GCA_032173675.1 Gastrolobium villosum | reverse complement strand
CAAGATGTTGTGTGTGTAGGAAATTTCATAAGGTCATGTTAAATGAGAGATGATAAACCCTCAATTTAAAGCATGCAAACACCTAATAATCTTCTCATCTTCATGAACAACTCCATCTTGAGAGCTTTAGTGAATATATTAGCATTTGATCTTCACTTCTGGAATAGATAAGATCAATTGCTTCATCATTACAAAAAAATCTTAAAAATAAAACTTCACATCAATATGCTTGATTCTTTCATGTATCACAGAATTCTTGGATAGTCTAATTGTTGTATTATTGTAGCATTAATAACTGCTTCTTTGATGCCCATGAAACATCATCGGTACCAAACATGAAAATATAACCCGAAGTGTTTTTCCTATCATCTTGATCTGTTGTATAATCACTGTTAGTAAATCCTAATAAATTAGATTTTATACCATTCTTGTAGAATATTTTGAAGTCTCTTGATCCTTGCAAGTAGCAAACGATTCTCTTAAAAACTAACAAATGCAATTCTATAGAATTCTTCATATGCCTGCTAATTAAACTCACATAATACATTATATCTGGCCTTATTGCAGTGAGATACATCAAACTTCCCACAATTTGTTTGTAGAGGATGTTATCAACCTGCTTTCCTACATGATCTTTGTGTAGCTTCAAGCCATATTCAACTTGTTCACAAGATTACATCCTTTCAGTTGAAACCAATTGAGAATATCTCTTACATACAACCCTTCACTTTGTAAAACCAACTTTAAGAAAATAAGACTCAAAGTAATACGAATATACCAAACTCGAAGGCTTGTTTTAGTCCATAAAAAGACTTTTACAATCTATAAATTTTATGCTCATTTCCAACCTTCACATCACCAATGGGGTTTTCGATAAATACTTGTTCCTCCGTATGGTATGCAAGAATGCCAATTTGACATCTAACTAGTAAATAGACCAAGAATTTTGTACACCAACCTAATTGTATCATGTCTCGCAAGAGGAGAAAAAGCTCTTGTGTAATCAATCTCATATTGTTGTTTGTACCCTTTGACATCCAAGTGTGCTTTGTGCTTGTAAATTTCACCATTTTGTTTCAACTTTGTTTTGAACGCCCACTTCACACCAATGGTAAAGACTTTGGTTCCTTAAACAATTATGAGGACTAGAAAAAAAAAACAAGATAAGACATAGGGATAGCCTTGCAAAATACAGAGATTTGGTGCTAAGAAAAATCCATACTTGTGAAAATGTCTTAATAGAAAAGGTTATATTTATGATGCTAGACTATTTATGGTATTATGATTTTAGCATTATTCACTTAAAATCATAGAGAATTTTTTCATACTAAGTTATGGCTGAAAATACTACACTTTTGCGAAAACTCTTTTTAATTTTTATCTTCACTTGGACAAATATCTCATTAAGTATGTAATTTTAGATATGTAATATAATAAAGTCTAAAGTATATGTTGTATGTGTCCAAGCAGAAGTATTATCTGTATTCAATTATGAAGTTATGTACATAAATATAATTATATCTTAGTTATTGTGGTAATTATATTTTGTAAGGTTGACTTAATATCCACTTTGACATTCTAGAATAATGTCATTTTCTTTAAGACTAACATTTCAAGTTTTTTTATAATATACTTGTTAGAATTAAAATTCAAAGTCTGAAACTAAAATTCCTCATTTAATAATTAGTGGATGTTACAATCCCTTTCTCCGTGGTTATGAGCTTCTTGTGAACTTTTCCAAGATGCACCTTTGTGGTAAGTCATCCCCTGAACCAAAATGACAATATTTTAATTTTATGTAGTTTATGTATATTTCATTAATGATATATTTATATCTTATTTATATTGATAACATTAACATAAATGAGTCAGTATTTTTATAAATATGAGATAACATAGCAAATAGAGATTTTGGTTAGTATATAATATCTCTAAAGAAAAATTAAATTATCAAAATACGATTAAGATGGAGTTAGAAAATTATTTATAAAATAAAAAAGATAAAGAAGTTATAAATATTTTTTTATGTATTAAAATAATTTTATTAATATGTCGAAATAAATATAATTATTTTTTATTTAAATTATATATATAAGGCTAAATAAATTATTTAAATATTTTTATTAATAATAAAATAAAATTATACACTTATCAAATTTTAAATTTTCTATTATACTTTGTAAAATATATATTTAGCAATTTCAAACAATTATTATTTTTAAAATATTTGGATTATTACAGTAAAATAAATAAATTAAAATATACACTAAAAATTTATCCCTCAAATAAAAAATTCATCATTGCATATATTCTATTTTTTTATTTTTTTTGATAACAACATATATTCTATTTAAACAACACGTACACTGCACAGGTAATATAATTATTTAAGGCATGGCCACATCCACTAAGAAAAACCATTTCCTCATAAATCAAATTTGAGTTGAGGGACGAGTATGTTTACAACACATTGGGCTTGAGCCCATCCGGCCTTATGGCTGGAATCAATGGCCTAGAAAATTGAACCTAGAATATTTAATGTATTTTAGTTTTTTTTTTTATCTCAGTGGTCCAGCCTAATCAGCATTAAGAAAAACAAATACATTAAAACCGGAGATCCAAGACCCGAAGATAGAGAGAAGACACCTCCCAATTAAACTGGATGATAGCAAGGCAAAAAAATGATTTAGTTTAAAATCGGGATTAATGTTTGCCATGTTATATAATATAATTTTATTTTTTATATACATAAAAAAATATGGGGCCTATATTTTTCCCCTTTTATTTTCACATGACTTTTTTATGTATGTATAAAAGATAAAATTATATCTTATAACATGAGAAACATTAATCTCTTATTTTAAATATGTAAATATTTAAATTTATTGAAAAAAAAAAAACAAGAAGATGAAGAAGTAAATGATGACATCTACTATAATATCCGATACTTATTTTAAATGACATAAAATTATGTTATTTTAAGAGAGATATAGACACAGAATTATAATTTTTATTTAAAATTTAAATAAAAAAATCACCCATTTTCTAACCCATTATTTTTATTTTTTGTGTCTATCTCTCTCCTAAAATGATGTAACTTGTGTCATTTAAAATGACAAACATCAATCCCTTTTTAAATATCCAAAACCTAACAAATCTCTTAACAATAAACCTAAATATTGATGTCCTAATATTATAAAATCCATAAACCATGAGTATTATTAGGTACTCATGTATAGGTCAAGTACATAGCAATCAAGATCATTTCAGATTGTATAAGACTATAAATAATCTATATTTAAGAATGAATGAGAGATTACATGAACCGTTAAATGCCAAAAAATTTAATATGCTCCAAAATCACTGAATCTTTTGGTGCTCCCTCTCACAACATTAATTTTCTTTTTCCTTTTTTATCCTTATTATTTTCCCACTTTTTCCATTTTACCCTCCTAATTACACTAAGGGACCACCTAAAAATGGTGGTCCCGGTTCACACAAAATAACCTCGTTAAATGCGAGTAAAATTAATAGTTAATAATGAGTATAATTTTTTTTGTTTTGACAGTGATGTAAGTTGATTGCTATAAATATAAATACTCTTCTTTTCTTTAAAAGAAGATTTTATTTTCTTTTCAATTAATTTGTACAATATATTAATTTGACGCTATGGATCATTGTTGTTAAAATTTCGATTTATCACTACGATTTTATATTTTTACTATTTTTTCATCAAAACGATTTTACTAATATTCGAAACGCTCTTACGTTTTTACAATTTTTTACGATTTTTTTACATTACGATTTTACGTTTTACGATTTTTTAATCCCTTCCGATCTTATTTAAGATCTCGATTTTAACAACATTACTCTGCACTATTAAATACTCATTTACATAGATAAAATGGGGTACAATTGTGGAATTAACATTTTTCCCTTTAAAGGGGAAAAAAAGAGAGCAGAGCACAGGTGACAATATGCTATATGAGTAAAGATGCATACAAATTGTGATCACATTATTCAATATTCATGATCTAGGCATAGGCAGGCAAAGTTGGATTGTGGGTATGCAGAAATTTAATTGATATGTACATCAAACGCAACTATCTATCATTATAATATAACAAATTGAGTAGGTTGCAAATATTCTAAATAATTGAAGTACAACTAATAATATAGTAATACAATTTGATAATTAGGTTTTCAACTTTCTGGTCTGAGGTAGTTGAGCATGATAATGTGTAGATTCTGTCGGGTCTCAACATTTCATTATAAAATATATTAAGAAACTAGTGGACAAGGCAAGTAGGTAGATATAATTAGATATACATATTCTTTGCCCTAATGTATACCGAGGATATTTTGACTACCAAAATTCTTCATTATTAATTTACTACCAATCTAATCATCATTGAATCAAACAGAGAGAATGCTAAAAAATTTATAAAGAGGGAGAAAATATTAATCCAATGGTGATTAGATAGGTAATAAGTTGGTAGTGAATAAATTTAATAGTAAAAATATCCCTTCTCAATCTCTACATGATAATTACTATTCACAAACTTAGTATCCCAAAGATTGCGGTGGCAACTAAGTTAGTGGCAGTCTAATATTCTACTTTATTATTTGGCCAGTTTTAAGTCACACACTCAAGCTTTTTAATTTTTAATATATTTTTTTCCTTTCATCAGAATAAAATATCAGTAAGGACTAGAATAGTGAATTTTATACTTCGCACAATACTAGAGAATCAAACATGGGTTATAGTTTTAATAGTTTAATAATTTAGTGTCACATGTCTAAATTATGAAGTTACGAAAGTATACAACGAGCCAGTTTTAATATCTAATAATTAAATTTGTAGGTGAACTTTGTCGGATTTATATTTTTTTACCAAAAGTTCAATTGGTCTTAATGCATGAGAAGAAGCCAAGAAACATGGAGCTCAAGAAGTATAGAATTAGAATTTTTTGATATCCATACTAATAATTGTTAGTGTTGTTGTTGTGAGATCTGAGATCTAAAATCCTAGAGTGCCCCCACACATCTCCTCCTCCTTCTTGAGGAGATCATCTTCTGTACATCTGTAGTAGGAACATCTGTCATTCTACAAATGACATTTGGATAAAAAATTATTTTTCTCTCTTTTTCATACAGTATGACAGTCATTCCTCATTTTTTATTGGATAGATGCAGTGAGTGAATGGTACAACAGTAGTGCTATAAATATTTCCCTTCTTGAAAATAGCCTATAAAATTTGTTGGTAGCCATCTTCAACAAGGATATTTGTTTGTGCTGTGATACTGAGAAAATTTATTCGTGAAGGAGGAAGAGAATCAGTGGCAATAAAGAAGAAAAGGGTTATCATACCAACTCAAGAAATCTTCGCAGATCTGCACAACAAGAAGTATATTTCTATAAAACCAAGAACCACAATGATCAATTGCATTTCAAATCACTCTTTACGCTTCCATGAATCCAATTGCACCAATAAACTTATTTTATCTCATGTTACAATTTTTTGTGAAGGGTGAACTTTTTTATATAATATGATAATTATTTTAGAAAAATTAAATACTAGGAGGAAAAATTGAACATGGGGTTATAGGCTTTGGACATTGACCTTTAAATTTGATTTTGTAAACCCATTATGAGTTATGCTCATTAAATCAAAATAATGCTTCAAGCAAAGCGTCAATTTCAAATACTGTTCAAGGATTGAAAATTCACTTTGTACATGAAATATTAGAAGACTAATTCACCATCAAGCCCAATTGCGAGCAACAAAGGCTCAACCTTTTCATGCTCTAGTAGTAGAAGCCCGCGTTAGGTACAAACAAATGCTCCAGATTTTTGTACATATAGATACTTTTTCCCTTATGAGTTTTATAGAAGGGAAAAGTGTTTATCCTTTGAAATGACATAACTTATATCATTTTACTCTCACAAAGAATTAGGACCCACACTTTTATTTTATTTTTGTCAACTCTCTCTTCCTTTATCTATCTCTTTCTCTCACTTAAAATGAGACAACTTTACATTCTTTAAAATGATACACATTTTTCCCTTGATAGAATAAAGGAATTTAGGAGATAACAGAGGTGTGAAGGGAATCTCTAGTTGCATATTGTATCTTATACAGCTAAGCCTAGTAGCAAGCATGCTTGCGTGAATGCTTCTTTAGATCAGATTATTTCTGACTTTGGCAAGTTGGCACTTTGCTTTGGAATATAAAACCCAGATTCAGTTTTATTTATGGTACTGAAGGATAGGAGAATGAAATTCTAAATTCTAAAATCCTAATTCTATTCTATCAACCATTTTAGAGCTCAAACATGGCACGCATGCTTGATGCTTTTTTCTCAACACTTTCTAATGGCAAATTGCCAATAAAAAAGCCACGTGTACGATCCCAAGAATATATGAAGTTAATAGATTTGAGAGTGACACATACGCCTAAAAAAATATCTAACTCAAAAAAGGAAAACGTGCATCATTCTCATTTCCTCAAATCCTATCCTCATCCGCATTACTATATAAATAAAATCACATTAATATTAATAATCATGGATGCGAATTGTGTTTCTATATATCTTATTATTTTATTTTATTTTTAGTTGTATAAATTATGGGATTTGATTTTCCCATGTTACATGAGAATTCAATTCTCATGTTGTGGCTCAACTAGTGGTGGGTCCCATATTTATTAAAAAAATAAAAAATAAAAAAAAGTTTTGCACGCAAATTGAAGGGTCACTAACATGGTTCCCATAAATTATTTTGTCAACATTTAAATTTTGCTTTGCCACAAAGGTTGGGGGTGCGTGATTGCACAAGATTCCTGTGATAAGAGGGAACAATCTTTTATTAGTTGGGGAATGGGGCCCACAGCACCGCCCAGCGAATCCTGGTAAATGGGCCATGGGTCATTCTCTTAAGTCATAGTCATTCTCTCCCTTTAACCCCTTTTTTTTTTTTTTTTTATTCTCATCCACCCCCAGAGCCACACCTAGCCCACTTACACTCCCCTTTAGCCCTTTTGTTTTAGTTTAATTCGACAAGAACTAAAACCTTTTTTTCCCATTAGATATTTAGTTCTTGTGATTCCACCTAGGAAATATCACGTGAGATGGCATCCTTCGTGGCAAAAGATTGAGCGGTATACGTAGATATTTTGTCACACTACTGTGACAATGACATTATCATTAGGCATCCATCTAAGTTGTATATAATCTGATTTTTTAATTCTCTCTTACCAATTTTTTTTTTTAAACTTATCTTAATTATCTCTTTGAGGTGAATCAAAACTCTCAGTATCCCCACGGGTTCGACTATTTGAGCCGCCTATGGGATTAATCCAGAGTTCGGGTGCAAGTCCAAGGATTACGGTACTTATGCCCCTCCCTAGATGGTGTTGGTGGTATTCGAAATTCTCTCCCACCACTCAATCCTCATGCTACCAACTGAGCCACCACACTTGGGTTCTTACCAAATTCAATACTCCACCTTATGTACGGTAAATAACTTTGTTAGGAAGAGAAACGAAGCAGAATTCATACAAATAAGTAGGATTACTACAATAATGGATTAATATGTAATCAGATCTTGAATAATTCTCGTAATTTTCTTTTTATGTGAGGAATAATAAGGGTGAATGATTGAGGACCGAACTTAAACAGATTGGGGATGTGCATGGGTCGAATTGCACTGAATTTTTTAAAGAACTGAACCAAATTGTTTTAAAAGGTTCGGTTCAGTTCAGATTGAAAACGGTTCATGGTAGAGAATATAATATAAATCATTAAGAAAGGCTCTTACCTACTACCTTAAAGTCTTGGGTGAAATGGTCCTTTAACATGGTATCAGAGCTTCAAGGAGCATGAGGTCACGAGTTCAAAACTCACCGCCCCCACTTAAAAATGGGCTCGTGCAGCACAAGGCAGCCCAATAATGGACTTGTGCCATATTCCACGCTTCAAGCCCAAAGGGCTCTTTCGGGGGTGTGTTAGAGAATATAATATAAATCATTAGAAAAGGCCCTTACCTACTAGTACTACCTTAAGGTTTTGGGTGAAATGGTTCTGTTTGTTTCGGTTCGAAATTGTTTCAGGTTGAACTGGTTGTGAAAAGAAAAGAATAAAATAATTAAAGAAATAAAGAGATAAAATGGTTCGGTTCGGTTATTGAACTAATTTCTAAAAACTGATTCGGTTCTTGAACAAGTTCTTTAAAACCCAATTCGATTCATGAATTGGTTTTTGAAAATCGAATATTTTAATAGCAGTTCGATTCAGTTCACAATTCAGTTCAATGTTTTGGTTCTTTTACACATCTCTAAAGGAGATAAACTTATTTTATAATACATTTCTTTTAAGTTTTAGTGGACTTCAGACAAAAAATTGAAAGAACTTGAAGGAAACAATCATCTACACTTATTCCTCCATAACTACACTATTGTGTATGCTACCATCTAGTTGCAACTTGCAAGGTATTCATATTAGAAATATAAAGTTCTGGTATGAGATTTATATGGACTTTAGGCTCTTCTACTAAGGTGAAATTCTTCCAAAATTTATATTAGAGCTTCTACTATGTCTTTAAATTATAATTGAGTGGTATGATGTTGGCATTGTAACGTTATCTCACAACTAGTACTTGAAGTACTGTGTCAGCATAGGACTTTTGGGGTGAGATTTCTCCAATATTTGTATTAGTGTATCATCACACATGCAGATTGTTCAACCAAAGTTTAAATTCAAGGTAAATTATCAATCTTTGTAAAGATTATAAATCAGTAACAACTAATGGGGAATCTCAAGATTTAGTTGTCACGATCAAAAGATAAAGATTAATTAGGTAAGGCAATTTCTTAACTAAGTGGACTTTAATTTGGATTTAGTTTAAAGTATTTTTAAACTTAACCCATCTAAATAATAATAATATATACGGGTTAAGTATCCTTTTGTTAATTTGAAAAACTAAAAAAAAAAATGTCACACCAAAGTATGGATGTGCAGATATGGTGTGGGCTAATGACTGACCAAGAATTGAAGATGAATCAGAAGAAAATGAAAAAAACAAAAATAAAAGGGGAAAAGATTGTGATCGTGTGAACATCACTATCTTGGATGATTATCCTAAATAAGTTGTGTGGGAAACACCACGTTTATTGCTTTTCTATCACTCTTGCATCCATCAATTTCCTTCCTCGTTGTATTTGAGATAAGGCAAATACTCAGATAATGCAATCCGTAGTATATGCCAACGAAGTGTTGCTATTGCTAACACCTCCAATGATCCTCAACTACAACAAAATATTTTTCGGCCCCTCAAAGCCCACGTCTGATTTGGACCTCGTACAAGATCCATATCCAAGTGTGCCCCTTGGCTTCAACAAATTGTAATTCATCATTTTGGCCATTTCCGGCTCATACATTAATAATAAAGGATTTTATTTTTCTCATATTGCATGAGACAAGTTATCTCATGCAACACACCAAAAATGGGTGGGATCCACTTTTTATTTTCTCTCTCTTCCTTTTTAGTGGGTTCCACCCACTTTTTGTGTGTTGCATCAGACAACTTGTCTCATGCAACATTAGAAAAATAAAATCCAATAATAAATGTCAATTGGAAAAATAATTATAACTCATTCTTTTTTCTTTTTTAATCAGGTTCTTTACTCTTCACTCATCTTATTAAGGATTCGTTTTATATTATATCCAAAAAAAAGGATTCGTTTTTAATTAGAAAATATATCTAAACAATTAAAAATGATTAGATAGTTTTACAAAAAATAATAATAATTTTAGTAATATTTTTCATAAATTAGAAAGAATAATTTAAAAGTATATATCATAAAACCTTTTTTTTTTCAAAACTTATTTGGAAACTTGACTAAGGATATCATTGTTTTAGTTAATTCTCAAATTATTAATCTTAGCTGATCTTAATCCTCCATTTTTTTTTTAATTTGTCTAATGTATAGATGCCTTTTGCTTTCATTTTCATTTTTGTTTTAATTTACATTTTTCATTTTTCATTTAATTTTATTTTAGATAGGATTATTTTATTAGTTTAATATTTCTTTTGTAAACAAGATAACTTTATTTTTTATACACTCATGCTATGCTAGTCACTTTTTTTCTTTCTCTCTTCTTCTCATGTGATCTCACTAACTTGCATGTGTGTATAAGAAAAACATTAACCCCTTTTTTATACTAGTATAAAATAAAAAAAATATTATACTCTATCACAATTAGTCTACTTAAGTTTACACGTCAAAGGAAAAAAAAAACAAGAAGTCCTTATATAATTTGAGAATATTACATTTGATAAAAACAACAAGTGGGCTGCATAATCACACAGGTCATTAGATTAAATTTCACAGCCATTGAAAATGTTAAATAGTACCTTAAAATTTCTCTTATTAAATATGAGTTAACATATTGTATACACAGCTCATACAAAATTTTGTAGCAAGTATGTTTGTATTAAGGAAAAAATAAATCTTACGTCACATGACATTAAAGAATTTTCCAACTGACCTTCATAATCTGTGTTTTTTTATTTGTTTTTTGTTTTTTAAAATAACAAGTGGACCCTACCGATTGTTGTTTGTGTCGCATGACGAAAAATTGGTAACAGGACACTTGACAAACCTAAAAAGAAAGGGAAAACATTTTCTCATGTTGTATGAGAATTTAACTCTCATATTAGTGATCCTTCGAATTGCGTGTAAAACTTTTCTTTTTTTTTTCTTTTTTAATAAATATGGGGTCTACCACTAGTTGAGTCACAACATGAGAATTGAATTCTCATGTAACATGAGAATTGAATTCTCATGCAACATGAGAAAATTAAATCCCAAAAAGAAATTAGTAAAATTTGAGAACAATGTTATTTTTTTAACTTACAAAATTTCTCTACTCTTATTTTAAATCGAAGGACAAATTTTGACTCAAAATAATAAACCTACTCTTCTTCACATATAGGTGCTCCTAGGTAGCGCCGACGAAATGTACTCGGCCCGTCAGGTTCTATTTGGTTCAAATATCTTACTCACTTGGTAGCAAGTGGTTCTGATTGGTTTTTTATGTTGATGCAAATTTGTTGTGAAGAAAATTTGAAACTAAAATATTTTATTTTTATTTCTTATTTTGTAACCCTTTGTTTAAGCTTATGGAAGCCACATAGCTGGTGCATTAATACTACAGGGTCATTAAAATAGGCTAAAAATGAGCCAACCTGCGAGCCAACTCGCGAGCTATTTTTTCAAGCCAACACACGAGCCATATTTTTGAGCCAACCCGCGAGCCAATCATAACCCGACTGGGCCGTTGAACTCTAGGACGGGTTAGTATAAAACATGTTCGAGCTGGTAGAACAACTCGCCTTACTCACAAAGCGGGGTAGGGCGGACTGAGTTTTTCAGCCCACTCTCTAAAGAGGGATAGGGCTAGCTCATTTTTTTGGTGAATTGATGGCGGGGCGGAGTAAGCAGCCCACTTTATCACCTCTACTTCTCAATTTAGGTTAAACGTATATTGAAAATTATTAACTTTTCCGATGGCACATTTCATTAAACTTTAAATATGTTTATAAT
This sequence comes from Gastrolobium villosum, assembly GCA_032173675.1. Taxonomy (NCBI): domain Eukaryota; kingdom Viridiplantae; phylum Streptophyta; class Magnoliopsida; order Fabales; family Fabaceae; genus Gastrolobium; species Gastrolobium villosum. The sequence goes on along the minus strand of JAVKPL010001459.1, from coordinate 4,869 downwards.
TTATCTTATTTAATTTGAGCACGTGTGTGAGACATCTTTAGACTCTAATGTAACTTAAAAGTCATACTTCCTAATTCAGCTCTTCATTTTTGTCAATTTTATTTATAATTAATAATTAATTAGTTCGTATAAATGAAAATCAATGGTTATGATAGAAAGTAAGACTTTTAAATTTTACATTGGAGTGAAAAAATTCTTCCTTATATATATAAGGGACAAGATCATTTGACACTATTATCAGATTAAAAGTTTGACATCAAATATTAACCGCTGATTTTCACTAATCTAATAATTATAATTTATTGAGAATTAATAATTATTTAATAAGTGTGATCTAATAAATTATAGCGGTTATATTTAAAAATAACAGTTAATTTTTTTTTTTATGCAAGTATAATTGAACACATAACTTAATAATCTAATACAATATACTCAAACTCTTCGTCCGTGGATCAATCCTAATAGCTTATAAGAGTTAAAAATTTGGTGTCAAATACTTATATTATCATGTAACATCATATAACATCATTTTCCCACACATCCATTAAAGAGGTGGGGTCCACATATTTTTCTTTTTCTTTCATCATTCCACTTTTTCTCTCCATTTTTGTGGTTGAAAAGAACACTTAAACCATGTAACATAACATTAATAACACCCATATAATTATTAGAGAAAGGTTATAGTTACAATCTTTTTTTTACAACTTCTTACAACCATATCTTATCACCGTTATTTTCGCCAATCAACGGTTATAATTTATTATGAATTAATAATTAGTTAATAATTTTAATTTAAAAAAATGATAACCGTTGATTGACGGAAATCAATGGTGATAAGATATGATTGTAAGAGATTGTAAAAAAAAAATTGTAAATATATCCTTTAATTAGTTAGATATTTGTTACATTAGGGTGAGGTGGCAGGACAGACGTCATCCATCGGAATCACGAGAAACCCCATCCCTCCGTTAGTAAGGAGTTGCTGCAATCAATCGAACCACGTAACCGTAGTTCTGCCCAATCAACAACAAACACGTCAGCGACAATCGAAACGAGCCGTTTCTTTTAGAGTGTTCACCCTTGCGTGCAGAGCAGCCTTGTTAAAACTTAGAAACTCAAAACGGATTCAAAGTGCCCCGTGTCCTACTTCACTTTACTTCTTCCTCACTCTTCTCTCTCTCTCTCTCTCCCTCCATGGTTGTTGGAGGCAGTTCAGGTTCTTGTTGGAGTTGTTGAGTGTTCAACTTTCAGAACAATTGAGTTTACTAGGTTGTTTCTTAAGGAACTACTAAGTCTGCATATTTGTTAAATCCTTTTTTTTTTATTTTTTTTCTCACTCTCTACATATTGAACATGAATATGGATGATGAATATGCCAAGCTTATAAGGAGGATGAATCCACCCAGGTAACTTTATCACTTTGCCTTCACTCTCTCACTCATACTTCATTCAGGGTCTTTTTTTTTTGGACAATTTTTCATTTTGCTTCAAGTAACCATCTTTTGAAATAACCTTCCAAAATTTTGAATCACAAGATTTTATTTTCTTCTGAAGATTGTAATCAAGTGGGGCATAGAATTAAAACTCTTTTTTTCAGTTCAGATATCTTTCTTGATTTTTTTTTAAAGTTTAGTAAGCCATGTTATGTTTCCAAAACCCTTTTTTTATTTTATTTTGGTCAAATTTTTTTCATGGACGTTCTAATTTTCTTCTCTCTCATATGTTAATGTTAGACGTTTTGGGTTTATTTCTTGTGTTTGGTGGAATTTCTACTTGTAATTTGTTCTGATGATGATTATCTTCCATGTATGAATTGGTGTGCGTGTATGTGTTTGTTGTCTAACTAGCTTCTTGCGACGCAGGGTTGTGATTGACAACAATGCCTGCGAAAACGCCACTGTTATTCAGGTAAAGCCGGTGCTTTCATCTGTTTAGGTTTCACAAAATTGAGTTGACAACAAGAAAGATTCTTTCTTTTTTTTCCTTTTAATTCTTTCTAATGATGGGATATGTTATGAAATTTTTTCAAAATTATGTTTTCAACCATCCACTTTTTCATGATTGAAATATGATTGTTTGCAGGTTGACAGTGTAAACAAACATGGGATTCTACTGGATGTTGTCCAAGTTATTTCAGATATGAACCTTGTAATAAAAAAGGCCTACATCTCCTCTGATGGGGTGTGGTTCATGGATGGTAACTTCCTTTCTTCACTAGTGGCATGCTAAAGAGAGGAAAAAGACTATAAGTATTATTATGTTGTTATTGTTATTATTATTGACTTTGTTTCTGATTCTTGTATTAATTTGATCTTGTTTTCAGTGTTTAATGTGACTGATCATAATGGAAACAAGATCAGAGATAAGGAAGTCATTGATTATATTCAGAGGGTAAGTCGTATGCTTGTATTTTTTATAATACTTTGATTGAAGCTTATTTTTTGTCTCTCCATATATGTGGAAGGGTCTTTTGTTTTTTTTTTTTTTACTTTTTTTTTTGTTCTTTCCTAGATATTTTCAAGCTAAGTAGCGGGACACATGTATTAGAATATGTCAATTTGAATTTGGTTCTTTTGATAGCACAATGATGTGATTTTACCCTCATTTTCTGCATTGCTGATTGCATGAGCTAGCTATGAACTGGTTTACCAAAGTGGAATGGAGCAAGAACATACTCATCCTTAATTGATGTTCATTTCTTAATTTCGATTATCTTATATATTTTTTGTATCAAAATTCTGTTGGTTCCTGTATTCTTCCAGCAAAGGTTTTATGTTTCTGCTTGATCTATCCGGTGGACCCACTGTTTGAAGTGCATGTGTTGGAAGATGATTAACTTGTGTTATCACTGTCATTCCAATTTATGTTATAGTATAGTTGACATAGAATGATAGAAAACAACATAAAATCCTTGAAGATATTTGAAGTTCCGGATATTGTTAACATTTGAACTTATAAATACCATACTGCACATGTAAGTTATCAGATCTGGTGTTCCTGACCCTGATGGTCATTCTTCCAGAAATTTGAGACTCCTAAATCTCTGCCCTTTTTCACGTTACATAGTGATGCCTAATTTCAGTCCATTAAGATATAAATGTCTCCTTTGTTTGAGTTATCTGTGAATCTTGTCATACTAAACTTTTGCGAATAATAGTGATAGACTGTCGAAAAAGCTTGTAGTTTCTGAATTTTTTTTTCTTTCTTTCTGATTTTGTAGAGACTTGAAAACAATCCCAGCTTTGCACCCTCATTGAGAGAGTCTGTTGGGGTCGTACCTACTGAAGAGCACACTGTAATTGAACTTACTGGTATAGACAGGCCCGGTTTACTATCTGAAATCTGTGCAGTTCTCACAGACCTTCACTGCAATGTGGTGACTGCTGAGATATGGACACATAATACTAGGGCTGCAGCTGTAGTTCATGTCACAGATGATTCCAGTGGATGTGCCATCAAGGATCCATCTCGCCTCTCTATGATAAGGGATTTGCTTTGTAATGTCCTCAGGGGAAGCGACGATCCAAAGACAGCACGAACAACACTTTCACCGCCTGGAGTTACAAATAGGGACAGAAGATTACATCAGATTATGTTTGCTGACAGGGACTATGAAAGGGTTGAAAGAGCAGGACAAGGAAGACTCAGAGACAGAGATAAAAGTTTGTTCCCTCATGTGACTGTCTTAGATTGCAATGAGAAAGATTACACTGTGATTACCATGAGAGCGAAAGATAGACCAAAATTGTTGTTCGATATTGTTTGCACTCTAACTGACATGCAGTATGTAGTTTTTCATGGTGTTGTCCAGACAGAAAGGACGGAAGCTTATCAGGTTAGCCAACCTTTTGTTGTTTGTTGTTAAGAAATGATGTTTTACCTTTTTAGCTTGGTATGCTGTACTTGTTAATGTAGCTTAACTTGAATATTATTGAATTATATGGATTCTATGTGATTAGAAAAGCTGATTGACACATCAAACCTATGTTTAACTTTGATTTTCTCTTGGCCAGCATGGATTGGTCTGGCCCAGTTTGGACAACTAATTTTCTTTTTCTGCATAATTTTCCTCTGACATAGCATTTTCTACCTTATCTAGGAGTTTTATATTCGTCATGTTGATGGCTTTCCCATAAGCTCAGAGGCTGAGCGAGAGAGAATTGTGCAGTGTCTTGAAGCAGCAATTGAAAGGAGGGCATCTGAGGTATAATAACAACACAGCTAAAGCTATGCTCCTCACTACTTTTGTTCAATGGCATGCTAAGATGTGTTTATATGCAGGGGATGGAGTTGGAGTTGTGCACAGACGATCGTGTAGGACTCCTCTCAGATATCACAAGGATATTCCGAGAGAACAGTTTATGCATCAAAAGAGCAGAAATATCAACGGAAGATGGAAAGGCAAAAGATACTTTTTATGTCACTGATGTGACTGGTAACCCCGTTGACCCCAAGATTATTGATTCAATTCGCAGACAGATTGGTGACACAGTATTGCAGGTTAAACATAACTACAGTCTTTCACCAAAGGCCCCTCAAGCGACAACAATTGGATTTCTCTTTGGAAATTTTTTCAAAGCTCGATCTTTGCAGAATTTTAAGTTGATCAGATCTTATTCTTAAGTTCCCCTTTGTATATTCTCAGCATTTTCATCATGCTTTAAGTCAAACAAAATTGTGTATACGTAGAAGAAATTGTAAATACCTTTCTCCCCTCAACAGAGGGGCTTGTAATCCACACTGTACAGTAGAAATCTCGAACACCTATGTATATAGCCTTATGTAAATAGTTGTGTAGGGGCTGGAAAACTACACTGTACAGTAGATAAACACCTATGTATGTAGTCTTGTATAAATAGTTGTGTACAG
>JAVKPL010001458.1:0-16614 GCA_032173675.1 Gastrolobium villosum | reverse complement strand
TAGGTTTAACCCCTCGAGCTCTTGCTGTCCTAAGGGCCCCAGGTGCAATGCCCCACCAATCAAAGAATCCGTCCTTATAATTCACGCAAGAAAAGGTAACATGCCATCGGCTGTACTAACAGTCCCACTAACACGAGGTTCTACCTCACAGCACATTACTTATACAAAATAATAATAATCTCCGGGAACATAATCCATACGGAGATAGCCATACACTCCGGGCATATAAGCCACACAGAGATAAACACATTCACATCACATCCATATATAACGGCAAACAGAGGCTTATATAGATACATAATGGTATACTAGTTATATCTTACTATTGCACCATTCACTATGACCTTCCACATATGGTTCTTTTCTCAACAATATACTCATTTAACTTGACTAGTCATTAGTCTTAGTTCACAACACAATCATCACCACAAGATTCCAACATATTTCTCATACTTTGGCACATAATTTTCAATTCTTAATAGTGCCCATGCTCGGTACGATTCTAATCCGTCGTCCATCATGACTCATAGCAACTATGCTCAACACTGTAGAAGATCCACTTCATTAACATAACGTCACTTTTTCTCTCAATATTTCACTATGACACCAAGAGTGCCCTCATTTAACAGTCCATGCATTCTGCGCATCAGGACCACCAGATACTTTTCAATTTCGAGCGGTGCTCGCCTGGGACTTCCAAGAGCAACACCTCTTAGGATTCAATCCACAAGGGAAACCCAGGACAATCTTAATTGTCACATTATTACCAACATGTGTGCCATGGTATAACTTGCACACCGGGACTCTATCACGAATCCCATACCACATTGAGAATCCAATGACACTCCAAAGAGACAATCTCTTCAAACATTTCCCATCATAGGGGATTTCACTTGCATCATTGTTCTTTTACCAAAGAGCTTACTAATTCATTACAACACAGATATACATGTAGGCACCCCGGCCTTCACAAGACATACAAATACATATATATATATATATATATATATATATATACTGGTACTTAGCCGTCACAGGATTATTATCCACATAAAGTTAGGTCACATCATCAACATTTTAATGCTACACAACATTATGGAAGCATATTAGTACCATTACTACACCACACTCAGTTATATTTTATCACCTCACATTTGTTAAGTCCAACCATCATTATATTATGGACCTTCATACTTTCAATCAAGTTCTTCCAATGCCATCCATGGTAATTTCCTCAACTTCTTGTATTTTACTTTTTATACATATGATATCCTCACTTATGTTCAGCCAACATTAAATCATCATGGACTAAAGTCCCATTTTCAACATTGAATTATCCAACACATCATTTCCATAGTTCTTTTAAGTTACTCACAATCCTCAATCCAAAATTTGAAATTTCAATTTATTTCTACATCCAAGCATCTTAAGTCATCCAAGTGTATGCCCTCACAAAGGGTCTTATAACCTTATAATTTAACCCTAAGGTATCCAATATTACATATAAACACTCATATTTAACTTTTCACGAATTCATCGGGGTCCCAATCTCCCACCATGTCAAAGATATACCACTAATTCCCACATATACTCAATTGTTCTAACTCCCCGTACAATTTGGGAAGACTTACCAACATCACCATACCAATATCAACTCCAATAAATCATACTTACTAACCATAACAACATTCAACTATGGTAGCATTCTACCCAAAGTGGTTAAACATCTTATCTCAATTTATTCTCACTAAGTCCTCAATTACATCAAATTCACTTATTAAAATATCTGTCCGTGGGGCAGTCAACACTGCACCCACCACCACAATCTAAGAACTGACATTGGTGCTCCAGGGTTGTCACGAAGGCATCTTATACTGACTACACATATAACACGAAGAAATGGGTTGGTCAGGCCCAAATTAAGGAATCACATGTGTAGTAGTCAATAAGAGTCTACGTACAACTATACAGCACTTAACACAATCATCAGAGTTCCCAAAGAAACTGCTCTGATACCATAAATGTAACACCCGGTTACCGGACCGGTGTGTTAACAACAAATATGATATTAAGCGCAGTTACAATCACAGTAATTGAGTTAATTAAATTACGGGCAAATTTTTTTCCTTTTATCATATTCCTTTTCATAACCATAACTTTTTCCGTAATCAATTAAAACAACACTAGAATTGTAAATGCAATTCGCGGAATCATTCAGTTTACTAACATCACTAATCTTTCTTTTTGTTCAACCCATTTAAACTCATCATCTTACTCTCACATCTTACCATGTTATAGTCCTTTATATTAGCTACGCATGGTTTCAAACCGCGCACCATTTGGAGTTCTACACACTAAGTTAAGCCCCTTTCTTTTTGTCTAGAAAAACTTGAATTTTCAAAATTTACACTGTGGTAATCGATTACCAGGGAGTGGTAATCGATTACCACCAGTTAAAAATGAGGCAGTAGCCAATTTTTCATCCCCTGTTCGCTGGTAATCGATTACCAGAGTTGGGTAATCGATTACCAAGCCTCTGGTAATCGATTACCAGGCAGTCAGTAGCATTTATTTCGTCCCCTGTTGCATGGTAATCGATTACCATGCTTGGGTAATCGATTACTATGCAGTAAAAATGACAGTAGACAGCTTTTTAAGTCCAAAAGGAGTTGTGTAATCCATTCCTAACACCTTAATACTCCACACAACACTTACACATACCCTAATGTAGGCCCTAGGCCCTTCCATCATGCATTTTCATACAATAATACATCCATTACATAATCCTTGAGTTTATGGCCATTTTACAACAATAATGAGCCATTTACAACATCATGTATCAAGGCCTCAAATACAAGAAATGTGGCAATGGACAAGTCCCATGCTCACTCAAAATATACAATAGATACTAAAGGCATACATATACATCAAATTTAAAGGACTTAACATGTAGTCATGAACATACAAAGGCATGGCATTTTCAACATGCACAAGTTCATGATCTAAATCCAAAGCATTAAACATATGCAAGGTGTGTCCCAATCAAATCCTCAACACACTGTGCCTCCAATATGCACCTCATGCTCCACTCCTCCAGGCTCAACCTAACCTGAGATGATGCCCCCAAACACGGGGTGAGATATACAAATATATCTCAGTAAACCAAGGGCCCTGGAGGCTTCTCCACCCCATGGCTCACTTAATGTGCAACAATGACATTTATGTAAAATGCATGACATACAATATCACAAACAACTGGAGACAAACCGAGAACATCCACAATTGGATTACGTTCAAGGACTCCATCTTATAACTCCCGAGACCTTCCTGGCGCCTCTCCCATGGTTGAGAAGACTCCATGGCAAAACCCAACTGGAACTCCTCATGAGCCCTATCCAGCGGAAGTCCCACGTTTGGATCATCCTGGTGTCGCTCCCAGAGTCGACCCCACGGCAAAACCCAACTGGAATCCCCAGCGGAATTATCCAGCGGATGTCCAAACCAACACACGTCAACTGGCCAGTGACCAAACAATTTCACACATATCATGCAATAAAGCATGAAACACATAATCACACAATGTCCAGTGACACAAAATCCAACCACAACCTTCCACTAGGTGTGGTGGTGCACACAAGGGACTAAACCCCAGTTCCAAAGGTTACCTCAACACCGAGCCAATGCTCCATACGTAAGCTCCAAGCTTAATCCGCCACCATAGCGTCCAAGAGAGGCAACCTAAATGATCAACAACATGATCATCATCAATCACATATAGTCAATTATCTTCACAATAATGCTAACCAACATAACCACTTAAGCCTAAGGCTATTTTTCCCTACCATTTTACTTCAATCTCTTTTATAGATCAATTTACCAATTACACCATGCATCACACATTCTTTCCTCTCATTCCACCATATCACACTATGCCATCATCCATTTAAACACCATTTTCAATCATTCAACCTCAACTACATCATTTTTGCATCATTTTTCCTCACTTTCCTTCATAATTCGGATTCTTCAAAAAGTATGCCCCAAGGCTTTTTCAATTCAATTTAACACTCTCATTCATCATATAATCATATTAACACATCATGCAACAACTTATCAATCCATTTCTTACATAATTCATTTTTCACAAATCTTAGGCATCATTCAAAAATCCTAAGTTATGAGCATTTTTCACCAATAATTTTTATTGCATTTCTAGCTCAAATATATTATTCTAAGACATAATCATCTAATAGCATTTTTCCATTTGGGCTCTCTATCATCACACATCTAAGATTAAAGACTTAGTGCATAAATTTCTAGATCTACAAAATCAACCACAAAGATTCCACAAATATACTCACAATCTATGGTAGACACACCACCAAGGCTTCACTAAGCAAAGGAAGATCAAAAACCCTTCAAAAACACCAAGAACCTCAATGGTTCGAATCTGCCCCTGCTCCAAAACGCACAAAGGAGGCGGTTTCAAGGCTTGAGGGTATCACCAATGGCTTTAGAAGGTTGTTTACAATAAATTTCAACACCAAAACCAAGTGATTTGGTGGAGAAATGACCAAGTTACAAGGAAAGGAAGATTTTGACCTCACTTGCCATGGAGGGGCTGCACTTCACGGTGAAGAAGAGAGGGAGGAGAGAGAAAATGTTGTGTAATTGTGACTTTCAAGTCACTTAAACCACCCGCGGGTCCCACACGCGTTTTAACTTTAATCCCGATAAAAATTCTGATCGTAAATTCTTAATCTACATATTTTTCTGGTCCATGACATATTTTTCTTTCCTAAAAATATTGATAAAAATTTCACACTTATTGGTACACTCATACCGCAGTATTATACACAAGAAAATCACTATTCATCAAAATTTTCAAAATTTGCCTATTCACTTAATTTTTCGTCCTGATTCCATATCCGGCATTATTTTTGCCATTTAAGATCCCCAACTCCATTTTTCATGCCTCGGTTTACGTTTTTGGCAAATTACCATTTTGCCCCTGGTACACATTTTGACCCCAATTTCAGGATTTTCACTAATCCTTCCCTTTTAACCTATGTAGCACGGACACCGACACCGGATACGTGACACGATACGACACGACACTCCGACACGTTAATTCTAAAAAATGTTGGATTTCGACACGTTAGGACACGTTTTGATATTAAATAATATTTTTAATTTATGTAGTGTATATTATATTTAATATTCATTAATCTAACAAAAAAATGAATCTAAACTTATAATATTCATAAATTTTGCAAAGAAACATAAGATATCCCAAATATTTATATTAAATTCAATAAAATGGTAATCGCAATCCAACGAATCTAATAATTGGAACTAAAAACTCAATGCAACGCAACCTTTGAACCTTTTTTTGAATTTTTATAACGCATGTTGAAGTGTCGGGGAGTGTCGGAGTGTCCGAGAGTGTCGGACACGACACGTCAGGATTTTTGAAGTGTCGGTGCTTCATAGCTTTTAACCCACATTTTATCAAATAAATTCACATTTGAATTTACGAGGTGTTATAGGTCCCACATGCGAATTAACTTTAATGAATCACCTAATTTAACCCACAATTTCATAACCTACATATTTTTCTCGTTCACATCATATTTTTACTTCCTAAAAATACTTATCATAATTTCACGCTTATTGGTACAATTATACCGCAGTATTTTACACCAGAAAATCGGTATTCACCAAAATTTCCGAAACTTGCCTATCCACTCAATTTTTCATTCTGAATCCATTTCCGGCCTTCTTTTTACCATTTGAGACCTTCTACTCAATTTTTCATGCCTAGGGACACGTGTTTGGTAAATTACCATTTTGCCCTTTCTATGTATTTTGGCTCTAATTTTCGAATTTTCACTAATCCTACCCTTTTAATCAACATTATCACATATAACTATATATTTAGAAATACGAGGTGTTACACTTATCGCCATTAATTGATGGAACTGAAAAAGACTCCTAGATATCCGTGTGGATCAAATCAAATAGTATCTATGAGACAGTATTGTTATAATAGAGAAATTTTCGCTACTTAGGCAAATGGCATATGTCTCAAGGAGCTCCTGTTTTATTACAATTCATAAATGGAAATTGATTATAGATATCTGTCATTACAGAATCAAAGATGTCGCCTAAACGATAATGCCATAAAAGAGAAGTGTCAACAAAAACATTATTCACAATATTATTAAAAATAGAAGTGTCAGCAACCTTTGGCTTAACAATATTATTGGAAACAGTAGTGTCAGCTTCTAGGACAAAAAGGTCTTTATCCATTCTAGCAGGACCAATCACTTAGCTTGAAGGGATCTTCTTTATATAACAAACAGAATCACGAAAGATGAGTTCATATTGTGTCAACAATTTTGCAACCGAAATCAGGTTCACATGAAATTCAAGCACGTATAACATATTAACAAGTTTCAATGATGCAGATAGAATAATTGTGCCTGAATGATGTGCAGAAACCTTATGTGCATTTGGAAGCATAATCATAATAGGATTGATTTTCTTATAGAAAGAAAAATAAGAGTGTTGAACCTATATGGTCAGTTGCTCCTGTATCTACGGTCTAGTGAGCAGAAGTCTTACCATTATTGGTATTGAAATCCATGCTTTGTGTGGTTTGTACCATATGTGCACCATTATTCTCAATGCTTTCATTTCCAGCATCCACTTTCGTCTGATGGAATAAATTAATGAGGTTTTGGTACTCCTCTTGGCTAATAGTAACAGTTCCATTTTCTTCCTTCGTATCATTGCACTTTTCAACAACATCTATTGCATTAGCGGAAGCCATATTGGTTCTACCTCGAAACTCGGTGGATAACAATGCTTAGCATAGCAAGTATCCACCATGTGATTATTATGTCCAAGTGAGTGCATAACTTTATTTCTCTTCCTCTTTCACCTTTGAATTTATTTGGAATGAATTTTCGAGTATGTTGTTGATCAACTACATACACCATTCTCCTCATGCTAGCCTCAACATCATTTTCAATACTCATTTCACGTTCTAGTTGGAAGACCAAAGAAAAGGCCTCGTTCATGCTTGGCAGTGAGATGATCAGGGATGGAGCTTTGGTTTTAGTTTTTGTTTTGATTTCCCATAGAAAAGAAAGAATGAAACAAAATGAAGGAAATTTCAAGAACAAGAAATGAGATATCACAGCTCCCTCAGAGCTCTGATGCCATATCAGAACCCAAGGATACTAAGAGAAAATGAGAGAGAAGCTTCATAGCTGAGGAAAGATTTTCTTGATATTATGAAAAAATGTAGCACATTATGAAAGACTCTACCATATATACAAAGAATCTATCAGCAAGCTAATTAAAAAATTATTTCAACCTTCTAACAAAAACTTTACTAGACTAACAAACGTAGCACTTAAATAATAGTACATGTGACTAAAAATGAACTATGATAACGACATTGTTTTTAATATCAAAATTAGTTGAAATAATAATTACTATGATTAAGAATATAGTGTTAATTGATAAATCCTAAAAGATATTAAAATTTCAACAACTAGATAAAATTCTAATCCATTTTTATATTGTTTCAGGATTAAAGTAACAAATCACTAATCTGATGGGCAAAGGCAGTTGGGAAGATCAAAATCAAGAAAATAAAGAATTAATAAAAATTAATTCTTGCTAGAGAACAATCTCTTTGGTACAAGCAACGTAGGGAGAACAATCCTTATAGCAACAGTTATAATCCTGGCAGGAGGAACCATCCCGCACTTTAATATAATCAAGGTTCACCACAACAAGCTAATCTGGGAATTCAACCAGCATAATCTAGTCAAAAAGCAGCTTGGGAAGTTGCATTCAAAAAGATGTCTCAATCTCAAGCAAGTTTCATAGAAAAGACCAGAGCATCTTTCAAGAATCAAGAGGCTTCTATAAAGAATTTGGAAAGTCAAATTGGTCAGTTGGCCAGACAAATAGCTGAAAGGCCTCCAGGAACCTTTCCTAGTGATACAGTTGTTAATCCCAAGGAACAATGTAATGCCATCACTACAAAGAGTGGAATAGTAATTCAACCCGTGGAAAAACCTATAGCTACACCAAGTAGTGAAAAAGATGCAAATAAGGAAAAGACTGTTGAAGAGAAAGCAAATGGACCAATAGATGAGGATGTTATCATTATTGGTGGACCACTAAATGACAACCCACGGAGGAGATGAAGAAATCGTCTTTAGAAGAAAGGATGAAATCACTTGGAGACAATCCTTATGTTAAGGCTCCTTATCCTCAGAGGTTACAACAGCATGAGCAGAAGAAATAACTCTCTACATTCTTATAGATTTTTAAGAAACTGCACATCAATATCCCCTTTACAAAAGTTTGAGAAAATGTCGTCATATGTTAAGTTTCTAAACGAGATCCTAAGCAAGAAGCGGAAGCTTACATTAGAAAGATCCACTATCTTGACAAAGCAATGTAATCATGTAGAAGAATTCACCTCCAAAATTAAAGGATCTGGGGAGTTTTAGTATCCCTTGCACAATTGGCTCGGTGACAATAGAGAGGGTTCTATGTGATCTCAGTGCCAGCATCAACGTGATGCCATTATCTACGATGAAGAGGCTGGAAATCACAGAGGTAAAGCCAATCAAGATGATCCTGCAACTAGCTGACCGCTCCACCAAGTAAGCTTATAGAGTAATAGTGGACATACTTGTTAAGGTGGACAAGTTCATTATTCTAATGGACTTTGTTATCTTGTATATAGAGGAGGATGCTACTGTTCCCACGATCTTTGCGAGACCTTTCTTAGCAACCTTCGGGGCACTAATTGATGTGCCTAAAGGTGAATTGATCTTAATGGTGGAAGGAGAAAGAGAAACTCCACCACCTACAGCTCAGCCAAAGAAAATTTTCTTTATTGAGAAGAAGAAGGCTAAGGAGGAAGAAAAGAAAAATCATAAGCCAGATGAGAGTTGCATGCCGAAGGTGAAGATAACAAAGCCTAAGAGCAAAGGAAAGCATATCAAGACTAAGTTTAGAGTTCTTAAGGCCAAAACTTCTCGCCCATATGCCCGAGAGTACTATTACGGCAAAGCACAGCTTATGATAAAAAGGATGGCATCATCTTTGAATCCTGGCTACAAGCCTCCATGACTAATGACGCTGTAACGTCAAGCTAATGACGTTAAACAAGCGCTTGTTGGGAGGCAACCCAATGGATTTATGCTTTTATTTTATTTTGTTGCATTTAGTTTCTGTTTTTGTTCTTCTTGTTTTATTTTAGTTTTAATTTTCGATCTCCATGGTTATTTATATTTGATGATTTTCTTATGCTACTACTTGTTTTTGTTATTATTACATGCTCCATGTTTCCGATGTGTAGTCCATTGCTGGGGACAACAAAATTCTAAATTTGGGAATTGGGAGCACCACACATATAGTAGCAGTCAGTACAATCCCTGTTAGGCGCAGAGCTTCCAAATTTATTCCAAATAAATAGGAAACCTTCTTTTTCTTTTTTCTTTTTCGTCGTAATTTTTATTGTTGTTGTTCTTCCCTTTGTCTAAACTACTGATAGTATCTAAATTATGCCAATGGAGAATTAGTCAATGAATTAATATATTATGTGATGACTTAGGATATATTTTGTTTTATGAATAAACATTGATTGAGTTAGTCTAAAATTCAGCAAGAATAATAAAATTACAATATGAGTGATTGAGAAAGAGCATAATTTATTGAATTGCACACCATGCCATGAGGTTTTGAGCCTAATCAAAAATTCTTTTCGATGTGCACTTGATTGTTGAAAATACTTCTAGAACTTGCTTTGTTTCCCCTTAAAATGGTTGTTTACATGCATGTTTAAAATGATTGAGACATTTTATTATTTTAACTACTTAGCCAAAAATCCAACCCTTTTTTATCCTTTGTTTAGCCCTTTAAGCAATGTTATGAAACTCGAACCGGTGATCTAACCGGTTGAGGTACTGGGTCATGAGTCACTGGTTCAATCGCTTAAACCGGATAAATAAATATAAATTTATATTTTATATTCAAAATTAAAAAATAATATAGTATAATCTAATATAATTTATTATATTAATATTTACTCATAGAAAAAAATCATATTTATAATTTAATAAAACAATTTACTTTAATTATATTCTTATAGTGAATAAATACTAATAATTCCCATTATTTCAAGTATTTTCCATTATTTGTATGACCCCATTCTCCTTTCCATTTATTAAGTTAATAAAACCATTTGTATTTTTCAAGTGAAATATCATTAAACTAACTACAGTATTGCACAGCAGATGTTTTGTGTTGAAACATACAGCAACAAGTGAAATGGGAAGCAAGTGAAATGGGAAGTTACAAGGAATATAGGTTTGTAAACATGGCGAGATGAACCAGTACAAGAACTCGAAGTTCCCATACGAGAACATAACATAACATGAGAAAGAACAGAACAGAACAAGAGCTTGACAGAACACAGAAAGAGAGAGAAATTCGAACATGAGAATGAGAGAGAGAGAGAGAGCTTGACAACCCCTTCACGCCACCATTGTTGTGGAAGAGAAACGTAAGGGTTGGTTATTACGGGTTCCACATCTTTTAATTTATAAACAAATATATACTTTATAAGCACTCGAAGGAAACTTTTGCGCAAGTAGTTGATATTGGACGTTGCAGGTTGCTTTCTTTGCGTCTCTTCCGGGTCAACCGAGTTGCTGGTTTTTGAGAAAACCGCCGGTTTATTCCGGTTGACATACATAACCGATTTTATACGTTACTCGGACCGGTCAGGTGACTAGTTCACCGGTTTTCGGGTCAAACCGGCCGGTCCGAGCCGGTTTTAATAACACTGCCTTTGAGCCCAAGCCTTTCATTTCTAAATAGCCTATGTTTTATTAGCCACTCCGCATACACAGCTACCTTAAATTATATTGTATTATAGAAATTTCATGGTATGTGTAAAATGAGTGATACAGTGAAAGTTTGAGAGAAAAACTTACCCCTGAGACAGATGAAAAATGAGTGACTTGATATATCTAATAAGGGGTGTGTTAAAATTCAGTTGTTATGTTCAATTGATATACCTCATGCTTTGATTTTATAACTTGCTTGCTTTGAACATTGCTTAGTTAAATGTTTGTTCTTAAACTCTGTTAATTTTCATTAAGTCTGATCATTTATGGATTATTTACTGCATGTATACTTTTATACTTTTGCATGCATTCCATGTATCTAAAGTAATTCATTGCTGAGGACAGCAATGAGTAAATTTGGGAATGATTTGATAAGTATCAAAGACACTATTTTTAATATCAAAATTAGTTGAAATAATAATTATTATGATTAAGAATATAGTGTTAATTAATAAATCCCAAAAGGTATTAAAATTTCAATAACTAGATAAGATTCTAATCCATTTTCGTATTGTTTCAGGTTTAAAGTAACAAATCACTAATATGATGGGCAAAGGTAGTTGGGATCAGTTGGGAAGATCAAAATCAAGAAAATAAAGAATTAATAAATATTAATTCTTGCTCGCTCTACAGCTTGCTTCAGCGAGTAAAGCAAGTGAGAAATTATAATTAGCTTGCTCAGTAGCTCGCTTAAGCGAGGAATTAAAATATGCTCGCTCAGCAACTCGCTTCAGCGAGCTGGTCCAAATATTAAAAGCCCAATTTAGTTCTTTAAAAGGATGAGACGAAAGTTGTGTATTGACGTGAATCGGCAAGTGTACCGAATCGCGCAAGTAATACAGTGATAAATCAAAGTTCGTATCCACAGAGAGTGTGTTTAAATCAATTAAAATTCTTTCTTTTAAGATTAAATATTTCAAAAGGGTTTTGACACGAATGTCAGGATTGTGTGGAAATTTGTTTTGTAAATTTAAAAGACTTGTTTTTTTGGTTCTTTTTGAAAAAGAATTGAAATAAGGGTTTAAATATATGAGAAAAGCGCTGTAGTAGGGAACACTCACCAATGATCCCCACCTTTTACTCTGGATTAAGTTAAGTATTAATATATAAATCGTGAAATTAGATAATTATCAGATAAAAGTATCAGTAGTTAATTCTCAATCCCTTGAGGAATTAACCCTTTAATCTCATATAGAACCCTAATTCCTTGAGGTGCCCTATATGAGATTAAGCATAACGATCGATAATTGAAACATCTACAATATGAATCATGTCTATGTCTAGATCATGTTCATACCGTCGTTCTATCCCCTTTCCGGATTAAAGACCTCAGATCCCTCTTGTTGGCCCTAATCCTCAGATTTATTATTACTTACTAGATTGATCGGATCTAATAATAACAATAACAATACGAACAGAATAGAACGAAATTCAAAAGATAAATATATTCATAAAAACTCAATCCATTGTATCAGGGGTTCACAAGGGTTCGTGACCCTAACTACAGCAAAGAGGTTCTAGCCAACCATTATCATGGCTAGAATCCAAAGTTCAATTGAAAAACTAAAAGAACTACAGAAAGGTAGAAGAAGAGATCTCTCTCAGAACTTCCGCCTCCGACTGATCTCAGTTGTATAGAATATCAGATGTCCTTCTAGGGTTGCCTTATGCCCTTTTTATAACCAGAAATTCCTCCTTTTCTCGCAACTGACAGCTGTCTCTCTCAATCCCACGCTTGGAGCGCAGGATCCACGCTCCAAGCGTGGAGCTTCTGCCATTTTTGTTTTCTCCACGCTCCAAGCGTGGAGTTCCACGCTTGAAGCGTGGACTCACTGTTCTGAAGTCCCTTCCCACGCTTCAAGCGTGGGTTCCTACGCTTGGAGCGTGGGGCTTCTGTCTGATTCTTCTTCTTACTCCTTTATTTGTTATTTTCCTCCTGTAAACATGAAGAATTTGAGTGAGAGAGTGTCTGACAATTTTATTCAATAATTTCACCACATATACACTTTTATACACAGTTTTAGATCCGATTTCCTGCTGTTTTTGATCTATAAAAGTATATATGCTGGGAGCATATCAAACAATTCCCAGATTTAAACATTGCTGTCCTCAGCAATAAACTGATTCAAACTTAGAACTTTGTACAGCAGTGTTTCAACACAATATCAACCAAACACTTGAAGAAATCATTATGTCATGCCTGACTGAATTCTGCAAGAATTTTGATGATGCCGTCAATTCTCTGAAAATTCATGAATGTAATCTGAACATCCCTCACCAAGACAAACTATATCACTCTCACTCTTGTGTTTTATGCTAGGGTATCAGACATACATAACCGTCACAGCTGAAACACTGCCATAGGCTTGATCATATTCTCAAGATCCTTAAAATTGAAGGATTCAAACACATGCACTTAACTGATCAAAGGACTTTCAATGGTTTTAATTTGGCCTGGCTAAGGTAGGAATTTGTATGGAGAGTGGCTTCAAATGCTATGAGATTGACACTGAGAACTTATCAATTTTGCTCCACTAACTTGCCCACAGAATTTCGGGAAGTCAATTCCTATGTTTTGACCAATTTATTCACAATGCTTCACCCGCATGTTTTTCTTTTTTCCTTTTCTTTCTCTTTTCTTTCTTCTTTTCTTTCTTCCTTTTTTTTTTGTTTTTTTCTTTCTTTCTTTTTCCCTTTCCAATTTGCTTAGTGTAGTGGAGCTTACCTTAGATATTTTCTCTCTTTTTGAGAAAAATCAGTAGTTCAATCTCACTTAGGGTAAGTTCATCATGGATAGGTTAAGCAACATTTTGGGTAATTACCAATGAATAGGTTCAAACCTCAAAGGGATAACAATGGAAGATTAATTATACAGGTGAGCTTTATGGCCAGAGCTATCAAGAACAAATTGCCTTATCATATCAGTTAAAGTGCATGCCTTGTAGAGAAACAAACCAAGTTCTAGAGTGTCAGTACAGTGAGGCCTCTCAGAAAAATTTTACTGTCTAGGCTCAAACCTCAAGGTTATGATTTCAGACTAGATTTCACAGAGATATCAGGCATATCATCAATTCTAGCACATAATTTCAGACAGACGAACAATTCTAATCTCTACTCATGCCAAGTGACATCATGCCAAAACTTTCAAAGCTTAATGTACTTCCTAAGATGAATTCAATCATTTGTTTAAGGAAGCAACATCTAAATCTGAGATTATCAATAGGCATATTCCAAACAACATACATACAGGTATATTCCAAAAAAATTTTGCTGAATTTTTAAAATTACTTAAACTAAGACAGATATTTAAAACTGAAAATGTAAGTTGGTTCGAATATCTCCCCTGAAATGAAGTGTGGTTCCACAATTGCAGCTAAAGTGCAAGAACAGGTGGCAAGGTCATCCACCATTCCCAGATTTTAGAAATTGCTGTCCCCAGCAATAACTAAGTTCAATCGATTAAGAACCGCTGCGCAATTAAAGCACACATCATTAACAATATTATATCAGCAAAACCATGAGAAAAAACCCTGAGATGTTCATATCCAAACAGTAAACTTGACCCTAACAAAATCCTATTGGTCATTTAAAATAACACGAAAATTAACAATGTCCAAAAAAAATAAAAGTAACAACAGCCAATGATCACTCCTCCATAGTATACTGCTGGAAAGAGCTAGGAGGATCTGCTGGATCTATCCCCATCTTCAAACACATGGCCTTCATCATAGCATGCATCTCGAGTATGATCGGAGAATCCTCATAAAGTGGCTGGCGAGCAGATGATGATGCTGCTGATGTCTGGGCTTCAGGAGGTGCCTGAGGTACTGGCGGATCCTGTGGCTCTGGAGGGGGTATAGGATTTCCCTGGCTATTGAGAAGCCATGCTGCATGTTTTTCAGATTCCTTGTAATAACCTTCCAAGGCAGTCTTTGTCATAGGCTTTTCAGCCTTTACATCCAATGGCTCATTAGCAGGAATTTCAACCCCAGCTTTAATACACAGATGGGAGATTAAAGAACTGTGAGCCAATAGATTATTTTCCTTGCTCTGGGTAATCATGTGGACAATCCTGTCAGATAAAATGGCAGCAATATTCAGATTTTTGTCCCCCATCAGCACATAATATAGCACAGCCCTCTCGACATTAACATCACTTTTGTTCGTAGAAGGAATAACAGTTGCATTCACAAAAGTGTGCCAGCTGATAGCCTCACCAGTAAGGCTGAGCCTAGTAAATTTTTCGGGTACATTTGTGAGACCCGACCTAAACTTCCATTCAGAGAATGGACTGGTGATCTTTTCCCGAACTTCATCAGCTATGAGGGGCATTTCTTCCCGATAATACCCTTCTGTCGGCTGCATCAAATTGAATAGTCGGGCAAACTCGCACTCAGCCGTAGGGTCATACGAAGTTTGTAGGAATTCTTCAATTGTCGCCGCATCAAATGGCACTTCCTTCCCTCTCACCCAACTCTTTCGGGTGGCATTGACCATGTTCTTATCAGCATTGGCTATAAATTCTCTGAGAATGCGCCCAGAACTGTCTTGTGGAAAAGTGACCAATGTCCTCCAGTGCCTCCTTTGAATTACCGAATAAATGTTATCAAAAAGTAGGAGACTCCCCAAATCGAATCCCCTTTCTTTGATTACATTTTTATTCAGCAGTTTAGTTTCATAAACTTCCTGCTTTTCAGCGGACAGAAATCTTCTGGGATCAAAATTTGTGCGGGGTCTTTTCGCAGCAGCTGACCCTTCGGTACCCTTTTTCATTCTTTTCTCCTGAAACTCAGAAAAGTTCCCAATACATGTGCACAACAAATATTATCAGCAGACAGATTCAGTTCATGATATCATTCAGCTCAATTCCCAGATTTAAATTCAACCATCTACTCAAATAAACAATCCCAACCCCATTAATCATGCCAAGCAATAGTTGTATCTCTCCAATCCATACCACACAACAAAATATCATGCCTTTAAACAGTTCATGCCAACGTATCATGCCTTTAAATAATTCATTCCACATGCATATTTAAGCAGTTAAACACATTCATACCACATGCCAAAAAATCATACCTCTCCTATCTCATAATCATCATCAAGGAATGAGGAAAAGAAGAAATAATTACCTTTTCTCCAGCCATTTCAATCAAAATTTGAATTTTTTTTGCAGAAATTTGATCCTCGCGTGAACGGTGGAGAAGAAAAACTATGGTGGAGATGATGGCGGTGCGGTGGTGTGTGGTGGTGTACAGTGGCGGTGCGGTGGCGTGAAAGAATGGGGGAAGGAAGAGATGGAAGGGACAGAGTAGGAGTGTGGGTGTGTGTGTGTGTATGTGTGTGGTGAGAAGGGGAAGTGGAAAGGGAAGGAGTGAGAGGGAGACGAAGGAGAAGAGTGAGGAGGGAAGGGGAAAAGGTGAGGGGAAATGGGGAGTAGGTGGGGGGGGGGGGAAAGAAAATAAATAAAAAGGGGAAAATATGGGACGCGGCGCTTGGGAATTAGGGTTGTACGTTTAAAACCTTGTCCACGCTTGAAGCGTGGGGTTCCACGCTTCAAGCGTGGACCTACTGCCCTTGTCGATCCAAATTCCTTGTCTACGCTGCAAGCGTGGAGTTCCACGCTTGGAGCGTAGACATTCTGTCTGTTGGCCTTTCAAATTCCATC
>JAVKPL010001457.1:0-16531 GCA_032173675.1 Gastrolobium villosum | reverse complement strand
TGTGGCACCAACTTACAGTTACGTATTGCTTTGAACGCTCCTCGATCGCAGATTTGGCGTGAGGTGGCCTCCACCGAAATGAAGACCGTTGAAAAACCCCGGCCATTACAGCATCCAGCCGGCCTGGACCAATCACGGTACTGTGCATTCCATGACGACCCAGGGCATTCTACAGATGAATGCTGGGACCTTCGGGATGCCATTGAAAAATATATCCGGGAAGGAAAATTGCGTCAATACCTCATCCGCACTCAGGGATGGAGAAATCGGAAGAGGAGAGGGGGCAAATTTGTCAATCAGTCTAATGAGAATAAAAAATTTAAAGAGGACAATCGCAACAATAAGCAAGCTCGCGATGATGACGAATTCCAGGAGCCGGAATTCGAATGCAATGTTATCAGTGGCGCTTTTGGTGGAGGCGGCGATACTATGAATGCCCGGCGAAAGTACCTCAGGGAGGTGCTCTCCATCAGAGACCGTCCTAGGTTCAGGGAAGAAGAGCCAGAACCACCGTTACTATATTTCACAAGGAAAGAATTGGACGACGTGATACCAGGCCACGTAGACGGGTTGGTCATCACTGGGACGTTGGTGAACTGCAAGGTCAAGAAAATCTTCTTGGATAATGGAAGCTGCGCTGACGTCATCCTATGGCAAGCCTTTAAAAAAATGAATCTTGACGAAGAAGATCTCAGGCCCTGTAACACAGCCTTAATTGCTTTTAATGGGCAAGACACCATACCCAAAGGGTACATTGATTTGCGGTTGACATTAGGCACCAAGGAGGCATACAGATCTGAAAGGGTGAGATTCATCGTGGCCGACTTCCCTTCGGAGTACAACATGATCCTGGGGAGGCCGACCATCCATGATTGGGATATGTTGGTGTCCACCAAGCACCAAAAGCTCAAAATGATTTCTAAACAGGGTACGGTGCTCACTATAGCTGGAGACCAGAAGGAGTCTAGGGACTGCTATTTCAGATCTGTTCGAATGGTGACAAGGGATCCCAGCATTTCTATTGGAATCAGCCAGCTGGTAACAAACCCCCTCCACACAGGTCGGTTAACATGGTCGACTTTGATATGCGAGATGAGGAGCAGATGCCGCGACCAGAACCAGAGGGTGAGCTGGAAACTATAAATATTGGAGAACCGGGGCAGGTCACTAAAATTGGCAAGGACCTAGACACAGACGACAAGCAGAGCCTGGTTGCGTGTCTTGGCCGTAACCACGATGTTTTCGCGTGGAGGTCATCTGACATCCCCGGGGTGGACCCGAGTTTTTGTTGCCATAAACTTTCTGTATATCCGGGATCAAAGCCGGTAGCCCAAAAGAAGCGAAATCTTAGCTCGGAGCGACGTCAAGTGCTGGAAGATCATGTAAAAGAACTGCTAGAAGCAGGGTTCATTAGAGAGATACAATATACGACTTGGTTATCTAATGTGGTTATGGCAAAGAAGCCAAGCGGGAAATGGCGAGTGTGCACCGACTACACAGACCTAAATAAGGTATGTCCTAAAGATGCATACCCAATGCCGAACATTGATCAACTGGTCGACAGCTCATCTGGTTTCCGGATGCTGTCCTTTATGGACGCATACTCCGGTTACAACCAAATCCCATTACATCCTGATGACCAGGAAAAAACTGCATTTATTGCTGAGAAAGCCAATTACTGCTATAACGTCATGCCATTCGGGTTGAAAAATTCCGGAGCCACGTATCAGAGGATGATGAACCAGGTCTTCTCGGATCAGTTGGGTAAAAACGTGGAGGTATACATTGATGATATGATTGTCAAATCAGCCGGCATGGAAACACATATTCAGGACTTGGAACAAACATTTGGCAAGTTACGACAGCACCGCATCCGTTTGAATCCAGCAAAGTGTGCTTTTGGAGTTTTTGCAGGAAAATTTCTGGGCTTCATGTTAACACACCGGGGTATAGAAGCCAACCCGGATAAATGTGGAGCCATATTGCAGATGACGACCCCGCAAAGTAAGAAAGAAATACAGCAATTGACTGGAAGGCTGGCATCCCTCACCCGTTTCTTACCTCGGTCAGCGGAAACAGCCCTTCCTTTCTTTAAACTACTGCGAAAGGAAGTGCAGTACGGATGGAGTACAGATTGCGAAGTCGCATTCCAGGAGATTAAGAGGAGATTATCTTCTCCACCCATTCTGGCCAAACCAAAAGAACAAGAAACTTTAATCCTTTACTTGTCAGTTGGGGAGTTGGCGGTCAGCTCGGTCCTGGTGCGAGAAGACGATGAAGGCCAACAACCCATCTACTTTGTAAGCCGACTCTTACAAGGAGCCGAACTGCGGTACCAGCGGTTAGAAAAGATAGCTTTTGCACTCCTCACTTCAGCCCGCCGACTTCGAGCATACTTCCAGGCTCACAAAATCCTGGTTCGGTCCGATTTCCCAATCCGACAGATACTGCACAAGCCGGACTTAGCGGGCAGAATGATGAGCTGGGCCATCGAACTATCCGCGTTCGACATCACATTTGAGAACCGAAAGGCAATCAAATCACAAGCTTTGGCCGACTTTGTCCGTGAATTAACCTCGGCACCACATATCTCTCCTGATAATTTGGATAAATGGACCATATACGTGGATGGATCCTCTAATTCAAAAGGAAGTGGAGCCGGGGTCATAATAGAGAATCCGGACGGAGTGGCGGTTGAATATTCCATGAAAATGGACTTTGAGACCTCGAACAATCAGGCAGAGTATGAAGCCTTCATAGCCGGCTTGCTCCAGGCTAAAGAGCTTGGAGCCCGGAAGGTCAGAATCTGCAGTGATTCCCAGTTGGTCACTTCGCAGGTCGAGGGCAACTATCAGGCAAAGGGATCCCTGTTGGTGAAATATCTGGAGCATGTCAAGCAGGTAATGGCACACTTTGAGGAGGTGGAAATCAGCCACATCCCAAGGAACGCAAATAACAGGGCGGACATATTATCCAAGCTCGCCAGTACGAAAGGATGGGGCAATTACAGAACCGTCATAGAGCAGAATATTCCCGAGCCGACCTGCATGATGCACATCTCACAGGTGGATGATTGGCGTAGCAACATAATTGCATACCTTGATGGGGGTACTGTGCCCGAAGAAAAAGCTGCGGCCAGGAAACTCATCCGGGATGCCGCATCATATACCTTACTTGAAGGGCAGTTGTATAAAAAGGGGATCTCAACTCCCCTACTCAAATGTGTCAACTCAGACAGAGCACAGTATGTTTTATCCGAAATACATGAAGGGATTAACGGCCAGCATGTCGGTGGGAAAGCCTTGGCTCGGAAGGCACTTCGTGCCGGCTACTTCTGGCCGTCCATGGCAAAGGATGCGAAGGATCACGTACAACGATGTGACGAATGCCAAAGGCATGGTAAAAACCTCTTGGCCCCACCTGAGGAGCTGAACTTTATTACGGCTCCATGGCCGTTCTACAAATGGGGAATGGACATTCTGGGTCCGTTTACAGCAGCAGAGGGTCAGCTTAAATGGTTGATAGTCGCCATCGATTACTTCACCAAGTGGATCGAGGCAGAGCCAATTGCTTCCATTACCTCGGCCCGAATACAGCGTTTCTTAGAAAGAAACGTAATATGCCGTTTTGGTATCCCGGCGGAAATTGTAACGGATAACGGCACCCAGTTCACTAGCAAAGGGTTTCAAAACCTTATGGCTGGGTTCCATATCCGGCACAGATTTGCCTCGGTGGAACACCCTCAGACTAATGGGCAGGCTGAAGCAGCTAACAAGGTTATAGTTGAAGGCTTACGCCGACGTATGGAGCAATCCGCTAAAGGTAAGTGGGTAGAAGAGCTCTACTACGTGCTATGGGGGTACAGAACCACGGTTCAAACCTCGGTGGGCGAATCTCCCTTCAAACTCACATATGGATGTGAGGCCATGATCCCAGTGGAGTTAGGGGAACCATCTTGGAGAAGAGTTCAAACTCTTACGCAAACAGAAAAGGATAATAATGATAAGGTGGCGGTTGAGCTTGACCTAATAGAAGAAATCCGAACTATGACGTACTGTAGAAACTACGCGGCCAAGCAACTGGTGGCTAACCGGTTCAATAAAAAGGTGCGACCTCGGTCATTTGAAGCTGAGGAGTTAGTCCTGCGAAGGGCGGATATAGGAGGGCGAAACGCGTCACAAGGAAAATTAGCCCCAAGATGGGAAGGACCGTTCAGAGTCAAAAATAAATTGTCCAAAGGAGCTTACGTGCTAGAAACTCTGAAAGGAAAGCAGGTGGCGAGGACATGGAATGCAGATAAGTTGAAAAAATATTACAGTTAAATTAAATGTCTTGCTTGCGCAATGCAAAAACGATGTTTTCTTTTATAACTTTGTAATTCAATAAATTCCGCATTTCTATTATTTATAAGTTGTGTCCAACTTTGATAATTTATGCAATGAATGCACATTCCGACGTCTGGAAACCAGCGTTGCAAGAAATTGAACCCGCCGTTGCAAAAAAGAAACTCGTTTGAGTGTTCATTTCTGAACTAGAATCCGAGCTTCACAATCCCATGTTAAATGGGAAGTTCTGAAATTCTAGATTAAAATCCGAGTTATGGGAACCCAGCCGGCCAAATAGGCCAGAGCCGAGCGTTCTAACCCGGGTTAACAAATCGAACCCGCCAACTTGGTTGAGAGTTCGAATATAAACTGAATCCGCGATAGATGAACCCGTTGGAAGTTCAAAATACGCGAAGAAAAGAACTAGGCCCGGGTGTTTGAACCCGCCTTGCCTAAAGGGCAAGGTTGAGAGTGCTAACCTTGGCCCATTTATGGAAGATGGGAAATTGTGCTAAGGGGACGCCCTCGCACGTTATCTCGGCTAAATTCAAAATCCGGCAACAAAACTCGAAACATACGAGACGGATAATTGCAATTAAAACAGATAAACTACACAATTAATTCTATTTTTGAATTAATATCAAATTAGACCAAAAAGTGTTTATACAAAAAAAGTCGGGATGACAACGGCATATTACAAATTACGGGGTATTCCCCCTCAAATTTGGCTGAGAGCCGGAGTCCGGCTGCCGATCTTCCTCCTCCAAGACAGGGGCAAAACCTTCCCCATCCGCTGCAATTGGCTCCTCGGCAGCCGAGTGGAAAATTCCGCCGCTAATGTAGCCATAGCAATCCAGCTGGTCCAGGTTAAGAGACGCTTCAGGGTTAAAAAATTTAACCTGGTTCACCGCATTATTGAAAGCGGAACCAACAGCATTTTCAAGTACAGTCTGGCTTTGATCATAATCAGCCTGCAACTCTTCCTGCTGCGCCCTCAGCTGTTTAAGTTGAGAGGCCATCTCCTCATGCGCAGCCTCCGCCTTTGACAGCATGGATAGCTTGGCTTTGACAAACCTTAGTATGGCATCCTTGCCACTTTCCACCCCGCAGCAATCCGAGATAGCATTCAAGTCGGCTTGCGAATTTTTTACTGACAGACTGAGCTTGGCCACATCAGACTTCAGAACTTGATTTTCCTGCCTTCTCGGATAGAATTTCGGAGTGCTTCTCGAGCAGGAGGGAGTACGGTTTCATCAAGGAAGCCGCCTTGAAAAGATATTGCTCGGCTTTCTGCAGCTCGTCCGCCTCGGCCTTCGAAGGAGCAGGAGAGCCATAGAAGAAAGGAGGAGCGCGGGTCACGCCACGCAGCTCGGCAGTGACCCCCATCTCCCATAATGAACCCCTCCTTAAGCCAGCAGGCAGGGGAGAGGGTGGGGCGCTACCCCTTGCAACAGACACCACGGCCCGGGTGGTGCCGCCAGTAGTAAGAGGGGCCTCCTCTGGTTCCCCATCCAACCAGTTCTCACCATCATTGGTCAGATCCAAGATGGAGGTGCCATGATGGGGCTCAGGATTGGATGAGCCCACACCCAGGGAAGGAGCAGCAACCTTCGTTTTCTTTGAGGGGGGGGGACGGGCTACACCCTTGCCCCGTAAAACCCGGCAATAATCAGGCACGTCATCCGAGCTGGGGTTCATGGTTAAACCTGGCAAATAAAAGAAGCAAGGTTACCAGCATAATCAAGGACATATCAGTCTCCAAAGCAGGATAAAAACGACAAGTAAATGAAAAAGGAAAAAAGAAAACAATGTTGAAAAGCATACTGGGCTGATCGCTTGCAACATAGGACTTAGCAACCAAGGACGCAGCACTCATATGACCCTGGGTATGGATATGGGTTAGCAAGGTCTTGACACTGAGCTTCTCCTCGGCAGATAAGGGCAGCCTATAATCAGCCGACTTGCGAAGGTAATGTTGATGGGACCAATATAATGGGAATTTCCCCTCATCTTTTTCCCCAACAAACCACGGCTTCTCACCGGCCTCGGCCACGACCTTGAAGTACGCGCCTTTGAAGTTTTTGAAGGAGTCACTGTATACGGAAAACAACCTCCTAGACGGCTTACTAATACGACCCCGGATGCTGGCCCAACCCTTCAACTTGGGAGGTTCAGAACCGGAGCGTGGGGTATAAATATTAAAAAAATACATAAACAGGGCAACGGAACAGTTAACGGACAAGGATACGCAGAGTTGCTCGAAGGCAACAATATATGCCCATCCGTTAGGGTGAATTTGAGTGGGAGCTAGAAGGAAATGGTTCAGAAGACATATAATAAAGGGGGAAAAAGGAAAGCGAATACCGATCTTTGTGATCAAATCTCGGTAAAAGAAGAAAAAGGGAGGCTCTTGCGGATTCCGACCTGAGCACACTGGCTCATCCTCCGCTGGGCAGAAGGTATTAAAACCTATCGGGTTACCAATGGGTAACCCGGATATTTCCTCTGTGGTCAGGGAGGACCTAAAACTAAGGACTTCCTGGGTCACCCAGGGAAATTGCCGGCGCAGACTGACACCCACCGGGGCAGAACCTTCTTCAACTACTGCAACCTCGGCTTCCAGCTCGTGATTAGATGAGGTAGTCTCCACGTTGAGTTCTGCAGAAGGGGACTCCATAAGAACCTAGAACAGCAAAATGGGTGGATTAAAAACAACAAAAGAAGCAAAGTACACGCACCTGAGTTAAATAAACTACAGTGTGAAGAGCTCGAAGAACTATCTGAAGAGGTCATGGGAACTGAAGTTCCAAGTCCGGCATGGTGAGAACAACTGCCTAAGACTAGGTTCGCCATGAAGTCATTACCATTCCCAATAAATTGCGCGCTGAGATGAACGCAATTGAAGCATGGATTTGGATTCTGGGAAAGGGAGGTCGATGGTAGGGGCTGAACAGAGGACGGATTCAAGGAAACTTGATCTCGGGGACCAGTGATGAGAAAGGAAGACGACCTAGGTCTATCATCCAAGGAAAGGTTGGCACTCGCGGGCGTACAGCCCGCGGCACGGTTAGAAGGCAAGGACCGACCTCGCCTCGAGGATCGAGACCGCCCTCGACCACTGGGATGAGATCCCACTGGTGGATAGCGTCCAGAGCCAGAAACACGACGACGACGCTCGGGCTTAGAAGCCGGCAGCCGACGTCCACGGCTAGAAGAGGCACCTTGGCCTCGAATCACCTCCTCCTCAGTAGCTCTAGCTTCTTCCTCTGCCAAGATTTCGTCACTCCGGCCGAAAACACGAGGACAAGTGGCCCTCCTATACTCATAAGGAATTCCCTTATCCATATAGGAAACTTTTCCAGACAAGAGCAACAAACGTAACCAGCGACAGTAAGAAAACCGAATGTGAAGGGGACGAATGCGAATACAGACTAAATGCGGTAATGAAAGCAATAACCACAGGAATGCAAGCAACAAGCAGTAATGGAAGGCCAGGAGATAAAAAAGGTCAGAAAACTCATACTTACAGAGCAAGTAACGCTAAAGTACCGAACGGAGAAGATTGATGCTTCCAGAAAACCTCGAAACACAAATGCCACAAATCGCAAATGAAGCAACGAAAGAAGCAGAAGGTGAAGCAAGGGGGGGAAGCGTCAGTAAAATAGGAAGAGAGGAGAAGTTCAAGAGATATGACCCGCGAAAACGAAAAGGCAGGGGCAAAAGCGTAAATACAAAAGCAAAAAGCACCTGACAAGACAAAACGATTGATATCTGTACAGTCGCAGTCGCATTAAATGCCAAGACGGCGCACAGATAATCAAACGATACGCATCATGATGGCTTGAAACACGTGGAGGATGACCGCAAGATGAAAGACTGGCATGTGAATTCATTTCGGCTATACAACCGAGATGTCTCAGGTCAGATGATTAACGCAACTCGGCAGCCAGATAACTCAGCCTACCGAGCTGGGGGGCAACTGTTATGGGCTAGACCTAGGCCCACTCTGCACCTCGGCCCGAAGCCCACATTGCACCTCGGCCAGCCACCAAACCCTAGAGCCGGGCTATATAAGGCAGGTAAAGCAGAGCAGTAAGGTACACATTTTCTAATCCTAAACACTATAGATCACACACACACCTTGAAGGCATACGCCTAGGTCAGTGTCAGTGATCCACGTTCCTCCCAGATACCTAATCTATAGGCATCTAGAGAGAAACACTTGTATCCAAGATCAATCATCCAACCTACGTTGGACACATCTGCCGACAGGCAGAACAATTTTATTTGTCAAAATTTTTTTTTTTGTCATTTTAAGTAAGAGAAAGAGATAGATTATAGAAGAGACAGAGTGGACAAAGAAAATAAAAGTGTGCATTCCACCTCTTTGTAAGAGTGAAATAACACACGTTGTTTAATTTAAAAGGACAAACACTTTTCTCATTTAATTATGTATTAATATATAAATAACTAAATTATATTGTAAGAAAATTTACAATAGCAATAGGCCAAAATAAGAAGTTCTTCTAAGGTAAACAAATAAAATTATATATATCTTTTATTTAAATTTAAAGTGAATTATGTCTATTGATGCCTCATCCCTCATTCGTTAGCATTCATTAATTGTGGTGCAACTTGCCTTTGTGGAACAACTTATCCACATCCTAAGTTTTTATTTCTGCAAAAAAAAAAAAAGTGAAAAATAGAAAAGTTTATTCAATCACTGAATTATTTGTAGGGTTTATGTATGCTGCCATAGGTTATTTCCCGGATTCAAAATAGCAAGAATTAAACATGTGATATATTTTATTTTTTGCATTAAAGTGGTCAAAAAGTCCCCTCACCAAAAAAAAAAAGTGGTCAAAAAGTCCATTTATGTAAATAGGTATTAATTTTTTATTTAATATGAAAGAAATATAAAACTTTTATCATCACAATAATTTTTTTTTTTTGTTTCTACAATACAAGTATTCAGAGACAGTGGCGGACGCAGGAATTTTATTGAGAGGGGGCGAAAAATAAAAATACATCTTCATAAAATAAAATTACTTCAATTACAATATAGAACTAATATGCAAAAAATTGAAAGAAATCTATTACAGAAATTAAGATCACTTCACCTGACTCTTACTTTACGTGTTTTCATATTGTTAAACTCGTCTATATAAAAACATATCCATAAAATGTTTAAATAAATTATAGATAAATTAAAAAATTAAAAAAAAAATGTATGTTGAAATGCATTGTACCTAAATGATGCTTGGACAAGCTTTGAATCCAGTAACATTATTCAAATATAATCATCAAGATATATTGCAGAACAATACTCCAGCAAGCTAACCAATATTGAAAAGTAAACACTTCTAGATCTCAGAGTCCAAAAAATAAGAAAATACAGACTAAAAAAATACACTAACAAATCAGTAAATGAAGCATATGAAAATCTGAAATATTACAGGTCCCCAGTAAATATGTTATGCTCTATTGTATTACACCTTGAGTTTTGATTTTTTTTAGTTTATTGGTTCATCCATGTTTTGAATTTCTTTTTTAATTTATTTGTCCAACACAATTTATTATTGAGAAATATTACTCTCATTTCACATGAGGTAACTTATCTCATTTTCTCTCACTTCGATTTTCGCACCCCACCTTTTTCTTCTTTTTTCTTTTTTCATGTAATGGTGGGACCCACTCATTTTCTCTATACCACATAAGATAACTATCTTATGTGGAAGGAGATTAATAAAACCCTTTATTATTTGAGTTTGAAAAGTAAACCTTAATGAAACATTAAAGCATTAAAAAACATTAATGCACCGAATGTCGGTATAAAAAAATGTTAATCAATGGAAGATAATGAGTCGAAACAAAACATTCAAACTATGCGGATGATATGAACGAATTTCGAAACAAAACAATCGAATAATAGCAGCTTTGTTAATTTCATAAAAAAAAATAGAGATAGTGTATAGTGAGAGACCTGAGCTGAGAAGATTTGTTAAAATTAAGAAAGAGAAAGGGGTTTTTTCCATGGGGATGCAGATGGGGCCATGATTGAGTGTAATGTAATATCTTATAATGTCATGGAAAATAATTTTATATTATACAATTTTTAAAACAAATGATTTAATAATATTACTAAAATTTTATTTTATATATATATATATATATATATATATATATATATATATATAAAAAAAAGAATGAAAAATAGACCAATTCTAAACATTCAAATACGTTTAGTATTAACTTGTTTCGCATAATACTGATTACAAAAGCTTGTCACCTGTTATTTTAAATGTGTAGGCTCGTTGAACTTGATAATTTATGCATGTAATCATATGTCCTGGTTTTGTGTTTCTGTATCATAATTGCTAGTATTGATTCTTTGGGCAACTCTGAGTTAAACGTTTGTTATTGTAGAAAATTCAACTGTAAGGCGTTTGTAATATTGAATAGAAAATGTTATACTCTTGGTGATATGAATTACTTTCAAAATGTTTGGTGATCCTTATTCTCGATATCAGTTAAGTATACAATCAATCAACATTTAATTTTATGAAATCTTGTACAGGTCTAATTCGTTGTCTCCTTTCTCACACTCCCTCATTGTCATAATATAATCAAATTTTTTATATAAATATTTGAAAAGCTATCACTCTCACACTTTCCTTATCAAAATAAGTATTACTGAGGCCACAAACAGGAAATGCTGGAAACCTATTGTGCTTAGTAAGAATGGCCCACCATTATCCCACTTGTTTTTTGCTGATGACCTACTCCTCTTCGCGGAAGCTTCCTTAGAGCAGGCCTTTGTCATCAATCAGATTATGGACTGTTTCTGTTCAGCATCGGGACAGAAGGTCAACAAAGACAAGTCGCGTGTCTATTTTTCAAGGAACCTGAACCACGCAAGGGGTGCTGAGATTGCTCAAACCTTGGGGATTTCAACAACTGCTGATATGGGAAAATATCTTGGCATCCCTTTGATGCATGCTCGAGTTAAGACCACTACCTTCTCCTATGTCCTTGACCGTTTGGATAGGCGTCTGAGTTCCTGGAAGAGGTCCTCGTTGTCTCTGGCTGGTAGATCTACCTTAACACAATCCATTCTTAGTTCCCTGCCTTTTTATACAATGTCAACTTGCCCTCTCCCTGTGACGACGTGCCTGGTTATTGATAGAAGAACTCGAGACTTTGTGTGGGGATCATCTATCAACAAGAGGAAGATCCATGCAGTTTCTTGGAATCGTGTCTGTAAGGAGAAGAACCAAGGGGGGCTAGGGATCCGTCAAGCAAGCC
Organism: Gastrolobium villosum; assembly: GCA_032173675.1. Lineage (NCBI taxonomy): Eukaryota > Viridiplantae > Streptophyta > Magnoliopsida > Fabales > Fabaceae > Gastrolobium > Gastrolobium villosum. Next base: position 4,901 of record JAVKPL010001457.1, on the reverse strand, counting down.
TGCTTAACCAGGATACAATGATGAAGTTAGGCTTTGGTATCATTTCTCAACGGACCCCTTGTCTTACTAAGATTTCTTGTTTAGAGATCTCACCCCACGTTTAGGGATGCTTATTTCAGGTTCAGGTAACCCAGGGGTTGAGACCTCGGGTGGCAGGAGGCCAGAGCTTAGTTGATACATGTTTTGTGCTGCTTATGCTGATATATGTTGTATGAGTGGATGCTGATCCTGTTTACTGCATTCATGCTTTTAGCTTCAGTTATTATATTGTTGTTGCTGTTGAGACTGTTGTTGGGCTTTGTTGCCTTATTTTGGCGAGCATGGGGATTGTCCACGCCGCATTAGCTTGACTTTATGCTTTTAGGCTTCAGTTGTAATAATGTATCAGGATATTGTCCGGGCTATGTGTTGTAGTCTCGTGACTTAGATACTCACTTTATTTATGTAATGAGGTATTTCAGTTAGTTGTCCTTGCAATTTACATACAGGCGATATTTTATGATTATTGATTAAGTAATCAACTGGGCTCGGCCCGGAGGGCCGGCCCCACCAACACATTTTTATAAGTAAATTAAAATTTAATCTTCTTCTTTTATAATTAAATTCCTAAATTTGATTTTAATTTTTATAAATATAAATTTGTAAAATTCAAAATACTAATGACACAAATCTTTGCAAAAAAATAATGATTTACATAAAATGCTGATGGTTAAAGGTTGCAAACTGGGCTTGGCCCAAAGGGCCTACGCGCCCCGCCTGCCAACACATTTTTATAATTAAATTACTAATTCATATTTTAATTTTTGTAAATATAAATTTGTAAAATTCCAAATATTAACGACACAAATCCTGGCAATTTTTTTTATTATTTTGTAAATCTAATTGTAATAAATGAAAGTTCATCTATGAGATAAAATATAAAAATCTAGACGCAACTATAAGAGCCTTTTTTGTGTGGATAAACATAAAAACCTATTACATGCTAATTGTTAGAGACGGCAAACTGGGCTCAGCCTGGAGGGCCAGCCCACCAACATATTTTTATAAGTAAATTAAAATTTCATCATTCTTCTTTTATAATTAAATTCCTAAATCTAATTTTAATTTTTGAAAATATAAATTCGTAAATTTCAAAATACTAATAAAACAAATCTTTGCAAAAAATTAATTGTTTACATAAAATGCTGATGGTTAAAGGTTGCAAACTGGGCTTGGCCTAGAGGGCCTGCCCGCCTCGCCTGCCAACACGTTTTAATAATTAAATTAAAATTCCACTATTCTTCTTTTATAATTAAATTCCTAATTCATATTTCAATTTTTGTAAATACAAATTTATAAAATTCCAAATACTAACTACACAAATCCTTACAAAAAATTAATTAATTATTATTATTTTGTAAATCTAATTGTAATAAATGAAAGTTCATCTCTGAGATAAAATATAAAATCCTAGACGCAACTATAAGAGCCTTTTTTGTTAATAAATATAAAAACCTATTACATGCTAATAGTTATAGGTGAGAAACTGGTCTCGGCCCGGAGGGCCGGCCTACCAAGTATTTTTATAATTAAATTAAAATTTCATTATTCTTCTTTTATAATTAAATTCATAAATCTGATTTTAATTTTTGTAAATATAAATTTGTAAAATTCCAAATACAAACGACGCAAATTCTTGCAAAAATAGTTATTTATTATTATTTTTTAAATCTGATTGTAATAAATGAAAGTCCATCTCTAAGATAAAATATAAAAACTTAGAAGCAAATATAAGAACTTTTTCGTGTGGATAAATATAAAAATTTATTACATGCTGGTATATAATGCTGATAATTAGAGGTTGCAAAGTGGAGTCGGTTCGGAGGACTGGCCCACCTATATTTTTTTGTGATTAAATTAAAATTTTGCTCTTCTTTTTTTAATTAAACATAATAACTCATAAATTTGTCAACTCTATATGTACAAAAAGTTGGAGTTAGGTAGCTAAGAATATTGATTTAAATAAAATACATAGATATATTTTTAAGATTTGCATTAACTTTTACAAGACAGACAAACAGATTTCTTTTTTCCCCGTGCATCGCACGAGTTATACTTAATTTTGAAGGAGTTTTTTGTGTTGGGTGCTGATTTAGAACATTATCCAAGAAAACTTAACGTTCTTAATGAAAAATTTGTGTTATTTATGGTCAACTTAAAAAAAAAAAATTTGTAGTCATATAATGAGCCAAGATATCAAGTCTCAAGTGTTTGAAGCAACGGAGCTATTATCACCTCATTCTTTAAGTCTTTGGTGGACCCAAATCTATGTTGTTGTTTTTAAAAAATTTATCATTGTGGATTCTTTATATTATTACAAGTCTTAAACATGTGTATTGATTTGATGTTGTTTAGACACATTTTTTTTCAATGTAAGCAAAAAAATATGACTTATACATGACCATTTGGTTAATTTGCTTTCAAATCCCTTTCAGACAACGTTTTTGGGTTCTAAAAAAAAACCCATTTTTTTTTGCTAAGATTATTACTTTTGAGTGTTAACATATTAGCGTAATCTATTTAATGAGAATTTGCATTTTGTATCCTAGGCATAAATATGATGGTAGAAAAGGATTACCCTGGTAATGCATAAACATAGAAAATCACGTGTTTGATATGTGTTGAACTCATCCCTCCAATGATTGCTACAGAATGACACTGAATTAATAACGTTTTCTTATTATAGGTAGAAGCTGATCTTTTAATTCCATATTTGCTTGGTCTGTTTTTTATCTTAATTTTATTAGTGGCTGTTATAGTTAACAATAAGTTGTATGCATTTTTCTTTCTTTAGTCATCCTCATTTTAACATAGTCTACTATGGCGTATTTATTTTTTACATAACTCATCAAGTAGATAACTATATTTGATTTGCATAATATTGATCACTCTGTATAATCGATTTTTATTTATGGTTGACATTTGTAAAGTTCTGTGTCAATACTGTAATTTTTTCCACCTAAAATGTAGAATAAGATAACAACATAGGTCTTTGTAAGTATAAGGTTTGTAGTGCGATTAACCAACTACGGCAGACGATAAATATTTTGTTCTTTTTCCCCCGGACATCGCACGGGTAATTCACTAGTTATTGTAAATGTATTAATGTTTGTAACAGATAGGAATTAAATATTATTTGTAACAGATAAGAAGTTTTATTATATTAATGTTTGTAACATATAGGAAGTTTTATTGTATTAATGTTTGTAACGGATAATTTTTTCAGGAAATTGTTAGGAGGTTTCACAAATAATTTGTGTATAAATACTCCACGATTGAAGCGGAAAAATATGAAAAATAAGTCGTAGGTGTCTTCTTCCCGTCGTTGATTAGCACAAAAGCAACAAACTCTGTCTCCCTGTCCCTTGTAGCGGGTGGGTTCGGTTTCTTTGTCGTGTGTGATTCAAACTCACCGTTCAAATAACTGCCAAAAAAGAAGAAGAAAACCAATGTCGTATACGGGATTTGGGAGTTCAGGACCCACCAAATCTTTCAACCCCACTGCTTTCTATTTCGGCCTCAACAACCCTTCTTCTCTCCCAACCCCACCTACTCCTCCTAAAAGAAAGTTATTTTCATTTTCAGCCAATGAAATCAATTCTATTTCCTCGGAAGACACTTCTGAAGAGTAAGATATTAGGTGCAGTTGCACCTTTTTTGTGTGTTCATTATGCATGTATTTTATCTGAAATTTAATTTGTTTAAAGGACCTTTATTCTTATTGTGTCATCTAGTGTTCCTGAAGCCACTCTAAGCAGCAGGCCCATCAGCTCTTCTGTTCCTAAAAGAAAGTTATTTTCATTTTCAGCCAATGAAATCAACTCTATTTCCTCGGAAGACAGTTCTGAAGAGTAAGATATTAGGTGCAGTTGCACCTTTTTTGTGTGTTCATTATGCATGTATTTTATCTGAAATTTAATTTGTTTAAAGGACCTTTATTCTTATTGTGTTATTCAGGGAAGAAGTGGTGCCCAAGGCAAAGCGTTTAAAGGTAGAACTAAGCAAATCTGAACAAAATAATGCTAATGTTGCTGACCAGAAGGCTTCTGCAAATAGTCATGAACAGTTTGTGTTGGAGCAGAAATATAACTTTACCAGTTGCCATGCTGTTTCTGATAAGGAAGGCTTGGAAGGATCCAATGTAATTATTGGTTTATTGGTTGCATGATATTATGTTTTTCTTGCTCAGTTTTGTATAAAATATGTCTCAAAGTGCATAAATTTTAGAAGGATAACTAAGTAAAATTAATTTGATTTTATGTGACCCCTTTGAATCTGCTATACATCGCTGGAAAGAAATTTGTGGAATTCGCTTTAGTTATGGTTTTGGTAATTATGTGACTAAGCTACATCTGATCAGAAATCCTAACCTTTTTATCTTGTTTCACTTTTACCAGTTACGTACCCAGGAACTTGCTTCTCTACATTCTGGTCTACAGAATAACCAAGGTCTCCCTGTTGCTCATGTTGCTAACGGGCTTGCTATGGAGGTACATTTCATGGATAGATGTGGAAGAGTTGTGTCATCTAGTGTTCCTGAAGCCACTCTAAGCAGGCCCATCAGCTCTTCTGCTCCTAAAAGAAAGTTATTTTCATTTTCAGCCAATGACATCTCTATTTCCTCGGAAGACAGTTCTGAAGAGTAAGATATTAGGTGCAGTTGCACCTTTTTTTTTTTGTTCATTATGCATGTATTTTATCTGAAATTTAATTTGTTTAAAGGACCTTTATCTTTATTGTGTTATTCAGGGAAGAAGTGGTGCCCAAGGCAAAGCGTTTAAAGGTAGAACTAAACAAATCTGAACAAAATAATGCTAATGTTGCTGCTGACCAGAAGGCTTCTGCAAATAGTCATGAACAGT
>JAVKPL010001456.1:0-16673 GCA_032173675.1 Gastrolobium villosum | reverse complement strand
AAGGCATTAGAACATACATAAGTGTAAGGAATTCCTTCAGCTTCAATTGCCCTTCGGATTTTCGCTTTTTCTCTAAACTGCTGGCAGCTGGCTCAACTGCATTGTGACGGTCCACGTCTATCCCAAACTCAGATGGGAGGAACCTCTGATGACACAAGAAACACCTACTTATATATATATATATATATATATATATATATATATATATATATATAGGAAAAACATTTCTCAACAGCTTGAGATAAGTTTATCTGACTAGCCCAGAACTACGTCGTTTTGATTAATGAAGGGTGTTTATGTAATTCTAGGTGAATTAATGAAGAGTGTTATTGTAATTTTATTTATTTTTATATCATATACAATTTACTGAAACACCCTTCGATTAATTCACCTATTACATAAATACACTTTTATTAATCAAAACGACGTAGTTTGGGGCTTGCTGGAGATAAACTTATCTCAAGCTGATTGAGAAATGTTTACCCCTATATATATATGGAGAAGGTTATATGTACAACCTATTTTCGTTTACAACTTCTTACAACCATATCTTAACCGTTGATTTCCTTCAATCAACGGTTAAGTTTTCGCAAATCAAATTTATTAATTAATTATTAATTTGCAATAAATGACAACCGTTAATTGACGGAATTCAACGGTTCAAATATGGTTGTAAGAGTTTGTAAACAATTTGGGTTGTATATAACCGGTTTATATATATATATATATATATATATATATATATATATATATATATATATAGCTATTTCAAGCATTCAACCATTTTAACTATAGGCAGAAAATAAGATCAATTTTCAATGAGTTAATTAATTATTATGTAAAAGAAGGCTTATGCACCTTGATGTTTCCAGCTTCTTTTATTGCTGCTATGAGCTTCAATTGGTCATCTATCTGTTGTACACCTACAGTAGATATCACAACATCAACTTGCTTGATTGCCTTGACAAGGCTTTCATAATCAGTTAGATCACCCTACAGAGAATCAGAGAGAGAGAGAAAGATGTCAGAATAGTTGGTGTGAAATCTGAAGTAGTTCTGTAAGTAAAAATAAAAAATAGTGATTGAAAGACACAAACGTAAAAGAGGGTAATTCCGGAGCTCTTGAAGCTCTCAATTAGCTTTGATTTGTCAGGATGAGAAACAGTGCTCTCCCTAACCAAGGCAAACGTTGGGTGTCCTGCTTTTGCGCTTGCCTCAAGTATGAATTTTCCAATGTATCCTGTGCCTCCAAGTACTAGGATTTTGCTCTTCTCTGCCATGGTCCCTAATTAAGAACAAAACTTCAACTTTCTAATCAAAACAAGCAGTGAGTGTTTGATTTTGTGGCTTAATTCGCAGAGCAAAAGGATATTTTCCCTTGTGGTAGTTGTAGGACAGTTCCCCCGTCCTGATATAAGCCTGGGTTTCCGAACCAAAGTCAAAACTCAATAGTGTGATACTAGATTAATATTAATCGTCGACTTTATTACCCTGATCCTGACATGTGAGAATGTGGCACAACTGAAAATGTGCCACTCAACGTTGAGGTGTTTTATTTTCCTTGTTTAAGTCTTGACTTAATTCCGTGCACGCAAAGAACTTATGTTAGTAACTCGATATAACAAAATCTTAAACCCAAGGGTACTCGATTGGCAACTGAGCTGAGAGGATTTACTTAGGTTAGTGGTTCAAATTCTATCTCACACAAATTCTTGTGACAGTTGTATGATCAAAATCATTCCAGGTGACATAATCATATTAATAATACATAAAAAAAATCTACTTCCAACATGAGGCTCATTACTTCAATTAAGATAATAAAAATCCATTGGACTGATCATTAACCCAATATATCAAACAGATCAATGCGAGATCGAGCTTAATAAAATTGAGGTTTTATAAGAGTTATGTTGTAGGAAAAGTGATTATGTTATGTTATAGAGATTCTTTTTGCGTGCCACAATTTTATTTTTGCTGTGGGTCCCACAAGATATTCTGGGTGTAAGGAAATTTTTGTGATCAAGATGATAAACCCATAAAATTGCTTTGTATTAAGCGCAGTGACAGACATCATATAGCTTTTGACTTTTGAGATTATTCCGCTTTTCGGGAAGAAAACAAACCCTTGTGTATTGGATCTGAAAAGTGAAGACCGTTTTGTAGATCATCGTATTTTGCCATGGAAGCTCATCTTAGAATCTTCAACCCTTCCATTTTGGGTCGCCACCTACTACTCAAAACCACCACGCGCCCTTTCCCTTCGTACCAACGCCTCGCTCCCAGGATACCCATCTCTTCCACTCTCACTCGCTCTTCGCATTCACCCATTTCTCCAAATTCGGTTCCCATCAGGTTCTTCTCCTCTCTCACCTCTTCCCAAAATCTCAAATTATCGATCCCCACCAATAATTTCAACCCTTTTTTTTCTCATTCACAAGGTGGCGAGATCGGTTGGAACCCGGCTTCGGAGAACGGAAAGGTGGGGTTTTGCGGAGGTAAAGGCCGCGTTGCGACGGTGGTTTTGTTGGGGTGGCTCGGAGCAAAGACGAAGCACCTCAAAAGATACGTGGAGTGGTACAATTCGCGGGGCGTTCACGCTGTCACGTTCGTTGTTGATATGAAGGAACTACTTCGATTTGACCTTGGGCGGATACTAGAGAGGCGAATCTCTCTGTTCGCCGATAGCCTCATTTCCTGGGTGTCTCGCGAGGAACATGATGGGAGAGAACGGTGTTTGGTTTTTCACACTTTCAGCAATACGGGTTGGTTTATGTATGTCGATTGGTTAATGATTATGCTCTTTCGCAATGCCTCGCCATGTTTTGTTGCTAATATTGTTGAGTGCTTTTACTTTTCTTTTTTTTTAGCTATGGTTCCATTCTTGGCAGAATGCTGGGTAGTCAGGAGCTAATGGAGAAGATTAAAGGATGCATTGTTGATTCGGGAGGGGGAGAACCTTTTAATCCACAGGTTCTGATTTATAAGTATTCTGACTGAATATTGTTTATTTGCTCTTCTTCATCTCCCTCAAGTGTATAATTGGAATATCTATTTAATATGGGATACGAGCACCGACGCCATATGGTTTGTAAGTGGTAATAAAGGAGGTTAGGATTTTAGAAGTATGTAGCTATGGGGCTTTTATAGAGAGAGTTTACGAGAAAATGAGAGAGAGAGGGGGTTAGATAGGACTTAAACTCTCTATTAGACATGTTAGAGATATATAAAACCATTAATGTAGACTCATCTAACACCTTAAGCTTTTGCGTTGAATTGGCTCTTTATAGAGCCTCGGTGTTCCGGGGTCGATCCTCGCCTCTCATTTGCCCAATGGGCTCTCTTGTGAGAAAGCGTGTTAGATATATATAAAAGCAATGTAGTCTCACTCAGCTTAAACTTTGGAGTTGAATTGGTTCTTTAGAAGATAAGGTTTATATCTCATAGAGTTTGTGGGACTGATTATATAGGTCAAGAACAATTGCCCCTGGTTCATTTGAATAAGTGTTTGGACTGCCAGGCTGTAGCAGCAGATTCTCTTAAACTCGAGGCGGGAATGGGGCTGAGTTGCACCTATCTGGATCAAAATTGCTGATTCGTGCTGTGCTTCTAGTTGTTGGATGTGCTTAGTGTTTGGAAAATTAGCTGCTACTTTGCAGTTTATTTGTTGAGAACTTGAGAGTAAATTTGTGATTGTGGTTGGCAAAAGTGTATTTTCCTTTGAATTGATTACTCTTGAATTAGTTAGACGTTGTAATTGGTTAGGACAAGCTGTTGGAAGTTGTTCCTCCATCAATGCTTGGCACAAGTACCAAGATGTTGGAACTCCCCATTGGTGCAAGGCTCAAGGGTGACATCCCTTGAGTGGTTCATCTCCCTCCCCTATATATGCATGTAGTGTGTGAGGTTGAGTGAGTGTGATGATGTTTGAGAGAAAATTGTTTAAGATATTTGATATTTGATTGTTTGAGCAAAGCTTTATGCTTTGCATTTGAGAGATCTCTAGGGAGAGTTTGAGAGAAACATCTCTAGGGTAGTTTGATTATCACCATTGTTGGAGAGGTTGAGTTAACCACCACATTGGTGCATTTGATTCTTTGTAACCATTATTTTCATAGTGGATTTTTGATCTGAACTAGGTCCCGTGGGTTTTTACTTCTTCATTGGAGAAAGTTTTCCCACGTTAAAAATTGGTTGTGTTCTTCTTCTCTCTCTCCTGTTTGTTTTGATTTTTTGGCTGCGCAGTCCGACCTGGTGATATTGAGGCCGAGGTACTGCCGAGATCCGAGATCTGGATCTTGTTGATTGACTTCCGTACAAAAGGCTTCCTAGCCGAGTTTGAGGGAACCGAGTTCCCAACAGTGGTATCAGAGCCCGAGTTCGACGGGTTCTGAGGGAGACGAGATGGAGACCAATGGCATAACCCATGATGGAGATATGTTCAAGCTGACCGCAGACAATTTCACGTATTGGAAACCGATGATGGAAGATCATCTCTACTGCAAAGATTTACATGAGCCCATTATCCTTGATGAAAGACCGGTAGGCAAAACCGATAAGGAATGGAAGATCCAGAGTCGTAGGGCGGTAGCTAAGATCAGAAAATATATTGACAAGAGCCTCTTTGAGCACATGTCCTAGTTCACGAACGCGTATGAGTTGTGGACGAAGTTGGAATCCTTGATTCAGAAGAAGACGCCCAGGAACAAAGCACACTTGGTTCGTCGACTTGTGAAGCTGGAATACAAGGACGACATGAGCATGATAGAACACCTTAACACCTACAAAGGTATTGTAAATCAGCTGTCAAAAGCTGATATGAAAATAGATGAAGAATTGCAGGCATTGTTGCTGTTTAGCTCGCTGCTAGAAAGCTAGGATACTCTGGTGGTGACTTTGAATAATTCGACTCTAGATGGAAAATTGAAGATGGATGTCGTGACAGACAGCCTCCTGGGCGAAGAATCCAGGAGAAAAGAACGAGGTACTTCGAGCACGTCTGAGGCCAACGTTGCTGAGAACAAAGGGAAATCCGACTCACGGGGTAGAAGCAAAAGCCGGGGTCGAGATCGCGATAGAAGAGGAAAGTCCAGAGGTCGGTCAAAGCCGAAATATGAGTTGAAGTGCTTTTGCTGTGGAAAAACAGGTTATAAGAAGCCGGACTGCTGGACCCTGCAGAATGATGAGAAGAACGGCTCTGTAAAGTCGGATCAGATTATTCCCAAGAAGAGGGAAGATAAGAGCACCACTGCGGTGGCTGCCAATCCTGATGCCGAGATATTCCTCCTTGGTGAGGATAATTATTTGAATGTTGCGTATGATGATTGCACCTGGATTGTTGACTCCGGTGCCTCCTTCCACGTTACTCCACACAAAGGTTTTTTCTCCTCTTACCGAGGTGGTGATTTTGGAGTCGTGAAGATGGGAAATCAAGTGACCAGCTAGATTGTTGGTGTCGGTGATGTGACCCTGACCACGGATGTCGGATGCCGACTTGTATTGAAAGATGTAAGGCATGTTCCTGACATGTGATTGAACCTAATCTCGGTAGGCAAGCTTGACGATGTCGGGTTAGTGAACTACTTCGGTAGTGTTAGATGGAAATTGACCAAGGGAAAGTTGGTTGTGGCCAGAGGTAAGAAGGAAGGTTCCTTGTATGTGATGTAAGGAAAGAAAAATGGCGGAGAAGCCAATTCTGTTCGAGATGAACCGAGCTTTGAGCTATGGCACAAGCGCATCGGCCACATGAGCGTGAAAGGGCTCCAAATCCTTCACAATAAAGGATTACTGACAGGGTTGAAAGGCCAAGTGTTGGAGAGTTGCACGCATTGCCTAGCTGGAAAGCAGCACCGGGTTTCTTTCGTGAAACCAGATCAGCCCAGAAGACGCAGGTATATTCTTGACCTCGTTCATACTGATGTTTGTTCCATGTCGGAAAGATCTCTTCGAGGAGTTCAGTATTTTGTTTCATTCATTGATGACTATTCCCGCAAAGTGTGGGTGTATTTGTTGAAGTCTAAAGACCAGGTACTCCAATCCTTTAAAAAATTCCATGCTATGGTTGAAAGGGAGACTGACAAGAAATTGAAGGTGGTCCGATCTGACAATGGTGGTGAGTATTGCGGCCCTTTTGATGCTAATTGCAGAGCGGCCGGGATCCGACTTGAGAAGACGCCCCCCAAAACTCCAAAGTTGAATTGACTTGCTGAAAGGATGAACAGGACTATTGAAGAGAAGGTCCGAAGTATGCTATCCAATGCCAGATTGCCGAAATCATTCTGGGGAGAAGCCGTCAAAACTACTGTTGACTTGATCAACCTCTCACCATCACGGTCACTTGAAGGATAAATTCTAGAAGAAGTCTGGACAGGTCGGAAAGCGGCCTATAATCAATTGAAGGTGTTTGGATGCCGAGCCTTCGTGCATATCCCTAAAGATGAAAGGGCAAAACTTGATGCAAAGACAAAAGAATGCATATATCTTGGTTCGCCGAGCCGTGAGTTCGGGTTCCGACTATGGGATCCAATCAATAAGAAGATCGTGAGAAGCCGAGATGTGATCTTTCATGAAGATGAGACCATTCATGACATCTCGAAGCCCAAAGTCCGGGTTACTGTCAGACATGAAGAACCTATCCCTCCTGTCCGAGCTGAAGCAGGGGGAGAAAGTCAAGAAAATGAAGAAATTGCTGATCAACAACATGCTGATGATGAGATCCGAGTTGAAGATGAGATCCGGGATGAGAATGATGAACCGGGTTCTCAAGTTGAAGAACAGCCGAGATATCCAACTCGAGAAAGAAGACCCTCTACAAGATACCCATCTGATGAATACACCGTTGTAGCTGAAGACGGTGAGCCTCAGAGTTATGATGAGGTTGTGACGAGCTCAGAGAAAGAAGAATGAGAAAAGGCAATGCAAGATGAGATGAAGTCTCTACACGAGAATCAGACTTATGAGCTGACTGAGTTGCCTGAAGGAAGACGAGCTCTGAAAAATAAATGGGTGTACAAGATTAAGAATGAAGAGAACGGGCAGAAGCCGAGATACAAAGCCCGAATTGTAGTGAAAGGCTGCAATCAGAAGAAAGGAGTAGACTTTGAGGAAATTTTTTCTCCTGTGGTGAAAATGACCTCGGTCCGAACCGTGTTAGCTATGGCAGCTTCGATGGATCTCGAGGTAGAACAAATGGACGTGAAGACGGCATTCCTTCACGGTGATTTAGAAGAAGAGATTTATATGGAACAACCTGAGAGGTTCCAAGCTCCAGACCAAGCAGACTTGGTATGTCGGTTGAAGAAGAGCCTCTATGGCTTGAAGCAAGCATCTCGGCAGTGGTACAAGAAATTTGAATCATTCATAACTGATCACAAGTTTGAGAAGACAGAAGCCGATCACTGCGTATTTTTGAAGAGGTATGAAGCCGGAGATTTTTTGATATTGTTGTTATATGTTGACGACATGCTTATTGTAAGGAAAGACAAATCGAGGATAGCCGCCCTAAAGAAGGCGTTAAGCTCGTCCTTCGCAGTGAAGGACCTCGGCCCTGCAAAGCAGATACTCGGAATCAAGATTATCCTAGATAGACAAAAAAAACTACTGTGGCTGTGTCAAGAGAAGTATATTGAGAAGATATTGAAGAGATTTAGCATGGACAAAGTCAAAACAGTGAGCACCCCCCAGCCGGACACATAAAGCTGAACCAGAAGCAATGTCCGAGATCTGATAAAGACAAAGATGAGATGCTGAAGGTCCCGTACCAATCCGCGGTCGGAAGCTTGATGTATGCAATGGTTTGCACTAGACCCGACTTGGCATATGCTGTTGGAATAGTAAGCCGGTATTTGTCAAACCCCGGCAAAGAGCACTGGGAAGCAGTGAAGTGGATCTTCAAGTACCTCCGGGGTACCACCGACTTTTGTCTCCGTTTTGGAGAAGGCAAAGCCGAGTTGCAAGGCTACTCGGATTCTGATTTAGGGGGAGATTTCGACTCGAGGAAGTCGACGACGGATACATGATGAGATTTGCCGGAGGAGCTGTCTCTTGGCAATCAAGACTTCAGAAATGTGTTGCACTTTCGACAACTGAGGCTGAGTACATTGTCGCGACTGAGGCAAGCAAAAAGATGCTGTGGATGAAGAAGTTCCTCATGGAACTCGGCCATAAACAAGACAAGTACGAGCTGGGTTATGACAATCAAAGCGCAATCCATCTTGCGAAAAATTCGACCTATCACTCCCGCACTAAGCACATAGATGTGAGGTATCACTGGATCCGGGATGTGGTGTAAGGCGGAGAACTCGAACTCGTCAAGGTGCACACTGACCAAAATTGGTCCGACATGATGACGAAGCCGGTTCCAGCAAGGAAATTCGAAGACTGCTATGAAGGAGTCGGGTTGATGCTGAAGCCGACGCATTGAAGTCGGAGGAGGAGATTTGTTGGAAGTTGTTCCTCCATCAATGCTTGGCACAAGTACCAAGATGTTGGAACTCCCCATTGGTGCAAGGCTCAAGGGTCACATTCCTTGAGTGGTTCATCTCCCTCCCCTATATATGCATGTAGTGTGTGAGGTTGAGTGAGTGTGGATGATGTTTGAGATATTTGATATTTGATTGTTTGAGCAAAGCTTTATGCTTTGCATTTGAGAGATCTCTAGGGAGAGTTTGAGAAAAATATCTATAGGGTAGTTTGATTATCACCATTGTTGGAGAGGTTGAGTTAACCACCACATTGGTGCATTTGATTCTTTGTAACCATTATTTTCATAGTGGATTTTTGATCTGGACTAGGTCCCGTGGGTTTTTACTTCTTCATTGGAGAAAGTTTTCCCACGTTAAGAACTGGTTGTGTTCTTCTTCTCTCTCTCCTGTTTGTTTTGATTTTTTGGTTGCGCAGTCCGACTTGGTGATATTCAGGCAGAGGTACTACCGAGATCTGGATCTTGTTGATTGACTTCCGCACAAAAGGCTTCCTAACCGAGTTTGAGGGAACCGAGTTCCCAACACAAGCGCCTCCCCTCACTCTCTAGTCTCCCTTGCACCATTATGTTAGAAGGAGAATTCTGTTTCTTGGTGTCAAACAAAGTGAATCATCACTCACACTATCAGTATAGAATACATTAATTTTCTTTAACAATGGAAGTAATCTACTTCTTTGCGCCTTGATTGTCAAACAAAGTGAATCATCTTTCATTGCATATTGGAATCTCTTATGCAAGACTTCAATTTCTTGAAGTCTATTTTTTTAACTACCTTGATTTGTTGTTTATTCTTCTAGGCGAATTATCAAATCGTTCCCTCATTCTCGTTTTTTCTGTGTCAATATGGGGGGCATATATGTTCATATTTTAGGTCTGGGCAGCTGGTTTTTCTGCTGCTATATTGAAGAAAAGCAGCTCTTCTGCCGAAGCTGTAGTCGAGGTAGGAGACAAACTTAAATCAGAGACTGAAGCTATTCAGCAAAACAAACCTTCGACAACTGAAATCGTGGTCTTGTCACTATTAGAAAAGTTATTCTCATTTCTTTTGCAGTTGCCAGATGTGAATCAGTAAGTGTCTTCCCCGTAATCTTATGTTGCTTCATAATTCATGTGGCATGGGTCGCAGACTCGCAGCTATGTTTAATTTTGTTAATAGGAGCTCATATATACTTCAAAATGGTAAATAGTAAGCACATTTTTCCTGCCTTAAATACAGGAGGTTAACGAGGATTGTCAGTGTCCTCTTGAAGCACCAGTCTTGCCCTCAGCTCTACCTGTATAGTACAGCTGACAAAGTAGTCCCATTTCAATCAATAGAAGTGTTCATTGAAGAGCAGAGGAAGATGGGAAGGAGGGTAAAGTCCTTTAACTTCGGCTCATCACCCCATGTGGATCATTATAGGACTTTCCCGGACGTATATTTATCACAGGTTAATGAATTCTTGAAAGAGTGTTTTGCTACAGGCAAACATACCACTTGCACGTCCTAAGTTCTAGTCCCTTTGAAGTGTAAAATTATTGCATGTCGGGAATGGTATTTGCTTGAGTTTTCCGATTGGACAAGCACTTCACTATCACAAGGAGAGAAACTAAAAAAAACAACGACAACATATATAAGATCAAATGCGCAAGCATGTATTTGGGGGATGCAAACAGTGCCAATTGCACAATAGGGTGATTCTTTTGACGATTAGTACAAGATCGTGTGACTTAACTGAAACTGAACGTGGCAAACTGATGAGGCCCTAGGACCTGGTTTTGTTAGAGAAGAAGGATATTCTTACTATCAAAATTTTCTACTACCAAATTATTACTTATCTAATTATCATTGAATCAAAGAGAGAGAATGTTAAAAAGTTTTTGAAAAAAGAGAAAATGTTGATACAATAGTGATTAGATAGGTAGTAGAAAATTTTGGCAATAAAAATATCCCTCATCCTTATTAGATTGATAAAGTAGTATACATAAAGCCGAAACTGCGTACCCGGGCTTCAAACATATTAATTCACATTGGGCAGATATATTGTACTTCATCTCTAGATACAGCTCTTCGCCATATACCCAAAAAGGGGTTAATGCTAACCATTAACTGGCATATCGCCCGTAGGAGGTGCGAAGGAAAATTAAGCGATGTTTGTTTGGGCTTTTTCTAAAGAAAAACACTTTTTTTTTTGTTAAAAATGTTTAAATTTTTTATAATAATTTAATAATTTTTTGAAAAAAAAATAAAAAACGTAAAAAAAAATTGCTTGAGTACACTTTCATAAGTTGAAAATTGGGAATTTGATCAAAAAAATCTAAATAGAAGTTTTTTTTTTAATTAATGAAACTTTGTAAAAAGTAATGATACTTTCCCCTACAAAGACATAAAACGATTATTTATCCAACATAAAAATCAAGGTTTTTCTTTTTTTCTCTCATTTTGACAAACTCTCCCTTTCGACGGTTTAGGCTTGCGAAGTTGGGTGAAAATATGCTTGAATTGATTGGAACTGAACTGTGACTTCTAACTTTTTCATCAATTTGTCTATGTTATAGCTTTGATACCACGCTAGTATATAAATGGGTTTCCCTTTGCGACCTATCTTAATTAAAAAATTAATTCTCTATTGATGATTTTTTATTCAACATAATGAAAGTTTAAATAGACAAAGTACAAGTTGAAAGTAGTAACCATCCACTATAGCAACAACTAAATAGATTAAAATAAAATAAAACAAGCCACTACAATAATGCTTAACTCCTAACAAAACTGCCCAAAATTACCCATTAATATATCCCTAAGAACATCAGATACGTCAAAGGCAAATAATTGTATCCAGGGTTCACAGTGATTGCCTTTATGTGCTAATTTGCATGCATAACTTTATTTAGCCACTTTGAACGTCGTTGTCCTAATAAAAGCAAGGAATAAATTCTTCATTTTTATTTTTAAGATTTCTCCATTAATTCATTAAGCTAGTCCGATTAAACTCGGTCAAATTAAGATTCAATTTCTATAAAGTAAAATAACCCTATACCGATTACCAAAAAAATAATAATAATAACCCTATACCAATTGCTCCACATAATTTGTGGAAATAAACCCTTCATTCAACTAGTGTTTTGTCACATTAGTTCTATAAATGTTTTTGTTCTTAAATTAATTAATTCAAAAATTAGAGTTTCACTATATTAGTCATTTAAATAAATTTTTACTAAATTAATCCCTGAAAAGTACATAATTATCACTAAATTTATCATTTTGTATTATCGCTTTAGTCTTTTGTAAGGATAAATTTAACTAAGGGGTATTTAGCTGAGAGATTTTTCTGAAATTCCTAAAAACTAATGTTGAGATTCTTTTTTATCCACATTTGGTAGAGAGATTGAGAAAATTTCCCCGAGAATATAATTTTTTCGAGATTTTGATTTGTAAAACATTTGTATGCCGATATACCATCCAAAAATACCACAAGGGAGGTGGTATTTTCAGATTCCCAGTGGATGGGAAAATTTCACATAATTTTGTTGACAAAATAAAACCTTTGTTAAACCTATATGTGATAGATTTGAAAAACAAAATCGATAGTTTGTAGAGCACGTCGCTTTTGCTAATGACATGAAGTGAACCTTCCAGTTTCTGAAATGAATCAAGCTCTTGCTCCAAGCTTCAACCTTCCATGAAGCGAACCTGAATGCAGCAGAGATTTAGAACAAAACCTTGATATTCCGCGGTAGTGGGCATTCTCACACAGACCTAGTTTCCAAAATCCAAAATTGAATAAAAAAATTAAAATTTTCTCTCAAATTTGAAAATCCAAAAGTATTTCACAAATCTATTTCCCAGAACGTGGAATTGAACTCTCCTGGAACCGAAAATTCTACTAAAAATTGGAATGTTCAGCACTTAAAAATTTGGCAAAAGCCCAGGAATGAAAATCCAAATTGGGTTCCAACCCACGAAGGAATAGGGCAATGGATTGAGAATCTAGCAAAAAGACAGAAACTTGAGCAAGAAATCAAACCAGGTAATGAGAGAAGAGAGGAAATGCTATGACTGGGGAACAAAGCTCTGTAGAAAATTCAAGGAACAGCTCCGTAAATCATTCTTCAAGGAAAGATTGAAAATGTGAGGTTGTTTTTGTAAAATTATTTACATTCTAAACAATCAACCAAACATAAAAGGCTTCGAACCCGCACCTTCACACACCACGGTAACTGAGTCAAGCCGGTCCTTCATAATCAACCAAACATAAAATTAATAAATTTGAATCGAAATAGTTTTTGATCGTTTTCCCGAAAAATTCACTATGTTCCTATGAGTTATGATTCGCAGGCACAAAATGATTTATTTTGTACCGAATTGTCCCCTAATTGTATATCTTAAAGAGACTAATTCGACAATTTCCTTTTAGGACAAAATAAAATGATAATATTTTAATATTTAACTGAATAATTTAATGATACCTCTTTAAAAAAAAGTAATATAACGACAGCCTATATTTTAAATAGAGAATTTAACCGACATAGTTCTTAATTCCAGATTTCTTGCCGGTGCAATGCACCTGGCGCCCGATTAGGAAGAGAACCGTTTGATTGTGTTTATTTATTTTTATTTTCTCTTCAAACTGTTTTGTAGAATAAATAATGTGTTTTCTTTATTTTATTTTTTTATTTTAAAAATTAAAAGTTAAAATACAAAATAATTTAGGCACATAATCTAAATTTGATTTTAAAAATGAAAAAAATTATATATTTTTTTTAAAAAATTTATAAAATAAACCTATCAAACGATTTTTTTTTAAATCAAAAAATTATTTTTAGAAACAACATTCAAGTAATCATAGCATGTCTTTTGAACTTTTTTTTCATAATAATTAAATTTCATGTTGCATTACTAATAAATTGTATCGAATAGTGTGGTTGTTAGTATTTCATTATTTTTATATTCTGAAAGTCACTAGAGCGGTTGGATCCAAGTTTGGTGGCGCATGGGAAAATAAAAATAAGGATTTGTTCATGTATCTGGATATCATTTTGTCTCCATACATTGTTGATTTATTTTCTTTCCGTCATATTCTTGTACCAAACAATAAATGGCTTGTTCTACAATTGATAGCCCCCTTTCAAGCAACATCAGCTTTTCGGCCAGTTTCCCGCTGGTGTGATGTTGATAGATTCAATTCCACAATTTATGTTAAGCAAACTGATTTTAAACTGGTTCTGAATTAATTTTCGAACCAATTATTTTTGTTCACTTTAATTTTAAACCGACTTATAAAATCAATTTGGTTCTAAAAATTTGTTCAGAAAAAACATGTTTAGGTTCAGTTATTTTCACACCCTAACTGAAAGCAAACTTAACACTAATGGAGAATTTTTTAATATCTATCAAGACTATGGTGGTCTTTCACTAAAAAATTAACACCTAGATCAATTTTTTTTTTTCCTTTCCTCTCCTCTTCTCTCAATCTTTTTTCTCTTCTCTCATTTCAGTCCCACCAAATTGATACAAACTCGCTCCGGTAATGGACCAAGGGTTTATATATATATATATATATATATATATATATATATATATATATATATATATATATTAAGATTATTTAACACCCGTATTAAACTTTGAAATTTTTCATCAAATCTCAACCGTTAATTTTCACCAATTAACGGTTATTATTCATTGAGATTAATATGTTTGATTCTCAATAAATAATAACTGTTAATTGATGGAAATTAACGATTAGGATTTGATGTCAATTTCAAAATTTAAAATCAATATGAAAGTATTCTGTCACATATATGTAATGTTTTACTTATTATATTACTCATGCTCATGCTTTGGTAAATTCAATTTTAATATAATTTTTACTTAAAAAATTATACTATTATATTTGTATAGAGATATAATGTAAGATATATTTAATCGAATTTTATATCAATGTAAGTTACTCTAAATCTTCATCATTAATTATATTTATATTTCACAATTTTAATTTATTAACTATATGAACCGCCATGTATACTTGGTAAATGTATTAGGGTAATAGTTTTTACAAAATAGTAGGAGATAATAATTATCTCCTACCGACTCATTTGTATAAGTGGAAGTTTCAAGGGGAGATAGAGAAAAATTAAAGTGAGATCCATCTGGAATTTGTGTGTGTAGCAGATAAATTTTTTCTTATGTAACATAAGAATAATAAATCCTTAAGATTTAATATGAAACTAGTTATTCTTATACTGTTATAGAGTGATAATATCCTTATATTCAATCTTATTTATAGGGGATAGCATCTGTCGTTCTAAATGATATAAACTTATATCCTTTTAGATCTTAACAATTGATTTCCGTCTATCAACGGTTATAATTTATTGGGTCAAACTTAATGGGCCAAATTTATTATTAATTAATTAATACTTTTAATCCAATAAATTATAACCGTTGATGGACGGAAATCAACGGTTAAGATCTAAAAAGATATCAGTTTACATCCTTTAAAATGATAGATGTTTTTTCCCTTATTTATAATATATTATACAATTGGAGCATAATCAACATAGAGTAATGTAAGAATAAGAACTCTTATGTCTTAGCTATTAATTTGCGGGAAAAATGTTTATGTAATTATTACAGATAAGTTATCTATATTTATTCCTAAAATGACGTTGTTTTGGTATTGGAACCTTAAAAAATTATAATTATAAATACTATTATAATCTTAAAATAAATTAAAATTACAAAAATACCGTGATTTTCTTCCTAAAACGACGTCGTATTGGATTTACTGCAGAAAAAGTGAACCCTTAATTTGCTTACATCTAAGGACTCATATTTTATTAAAAATAAATAGAATTAATTATTAAGATTGAGAGTATAATTTTTATGGGTATAAAATGATTCTTTCTATATAATTTAAAGTATACTTTATTTATTTTTAATTATATTATTTCACTTATTTAATTATTTTATTTATTATAATATTACTTAAAAGTATTAATTTACACATACACACACGTAAAGGAACTATTAATTTACTTAAGTATAAAATCAAAATTACTTTTATATTATTAGATAAATTTTTATTAATTAAAAATATAACAAATCTATCATTAAATTAGAATTTTTTAAAGTGTTATGTTTATCTCATTTTATATGAGATAAACAACTTTTCTACTCATAAAAAGGTGTTGGGTCTCATCACTCTTTTTTATCTCTCCTCTTACCTATGGGTCCACTTATACTTTTA
The DNA here is from genome assembly GCA_032173675.1 of Gastrolobium villosum. Lineage (NCBI taxonomy): Eukaryota > Viridiplantae > Streptophyta > Magnoliopsida > Fabales > Fabaceae > Gastrolobium > Gastrolobium villosum. The sequence goes on along the minus strand of JAVKPL010001456.1, from coordinate 962 downwards.
TTTCTACAACATGAGATAATATTTTTTCTATAACATAAGAAAAATATATCCTTTTTTTAATCATATAATTATTTTTATAATTTTTGTATCATTCTAAATTTTTTAATACTTTTTTCGATATGCATCAAAATTAACAAATATATAACAATTAAGAATTATTTAGTTATTTTTTATTATAATCAAAATTTTACAAGATTTGATACAAAATAAATAAGATAATAAATATTATAATTAAATGATTTATAAATAAAAATCATGTGATATATAAAAAATTAAAAAATTAACAAGATTAACATTGATAAATTATTACCAGATAAAACAAAGATAAATTATATTTTCATATTGCATAAGAGTACTTTCTCTTCCTCTCACATAAAAAATGTGCATCTTTTTATTTTGGTTTTGTTTAAAAAAAAAAAACAGTGGATCGTATTTTATTTATCTCGCAATAGAAGAGAATTTGTCTTTCATTACACAGGAATTTATATATATATATATATACATATATATATATATATGGGAAAAACATTTCACAATCAGATAAGTTTATCTCCAGCTAGCCTCAAAACTACGTCGTTTTGATTAATGAAGGGTGTTTTTGTAATTTTTTTATTTTATATTATATACATTTTACTGAAATACCCTTCATAATTCACCTAAAATTACATAAATACCCTTAATTAATCAAAACGACGTAGTTTTGGAGCTAGCTGGAAATAAATTTATCTCAAACTGTTTGAGAAATGTTTACATACATATATATATATATATATATATAGTGCGGAAAAATATGTGTCAGCAAAATTGTGTAATTTTAAGTGAGAGAAAGAGATAGAACATCAGGGAGAGAGTGAACAAGTTATCTACGTTGAATCTAAAATGACGTTGTTTTGAGGTGTAAATAAAGGTATTTTGTAATTATAATTTATTTTAGGATTATAACAATATTTCTTATTATAATT
>JAVKPL010001455.1:0-16699 GCA_032173675.1 Gastrolobium villosum | reverse complement strand
CCGTGACACCGCGATGGCCATGCTCCCCCCCCCGCCGGTGGCCCCCCCCCGCGCCACACCGACCGGAAAGCGCCACCGGCACCGGAACCCCGTCGCCCAACAAACCAAGCAGCCATAGCCAAATTCAGAACTACCATTCGGTTCAGACATCACCCCCCCAATAACAAAAACCATCACCCAGCCAGGGATTCATTTCTCTCTCTTAGTCTATAATCTCTATACATCTATTTTCCCTTCTTTATATTCCAATTAGTTTCATATCGCAAAGCTTAGTTAATCAATTATGTTGGTTATTACATTATGATACGCTGTTACAGCGAAATAAGCAAATTTATGATAGGTGTTGCACGACGGTAAGGAGGTAGGGATTATTTACAGTGGTATGGATAGTGCCAATGCCAACACCTCAAAAAGTGATTTAGAAAACGAAGACCGGAAGGAATTTTATAAAATGTTATAGAAGCAGCCTAAACATTACCTGAAGCATCACATTCAATAATAGGTATATGAAATTAGGGCGTAGCAAGGATATGTAGAGAAAGAGTATCCAGGATGTAGTAGTAACTTTCTATAATAAAAATTTCAGGATATCCAGTAAAATTCACACTAGGACTCATTTACAATTATAATAATTGACCTGAACTGAAAGTATTACAGGATTTCCACATTTATAAGATCCATCTACAACGGGATTATGGTAACAATCTCTCGCTCACCACATGAGATAAATATACCTAAAAATGGGAGCTAGTCTCCCAACGTACTGGTTCAAAACTGTACTAAAACATGCAAAACAACCTAGCTTTATGACAAATTCAAATATTCATGGTACATATTTTAATGCTAAGGGTAGATAAGTAATTCTTAATATTTTCCCCTAAACCTCCCAATTTGGGGGAACTAAGGGCAACACTATTCTTTTAAACTCTCAAACAGAAACATCTCCCCCCTTTGTTTGTTATTCAACTGTGACGCTTGATTAACAGTGAATATATTTCCTGAAACAGCCAAAGATAACAAAATGTAGGATATTAAGAGATAAGCAAAAAAGAAGAAGAAAAGAAGTAATGAGTCTTTACCTAAAAAACATATTACTGGAACATCTCATCCAATTTCTGCTTGTAAAGAGCCAAACGCTGTGACCAAGTAAAGTTGTCAGTGCCTTGCGAAATTAGTTGAAAAGAAGATTTAAGGAATGAATATTGGAACTTCATTTCAATATTTTGAAAGAGCATCAACCAAATAGCAGATGATTAATGATTACTAAGAGATCAAAGCCATCAAAAATGTGTCTTCACCTAACAACTTAAATTTTTCGATAGAATTAGTTCTTTACATTTACCAAAACTAGATTTAACTATGGAATTCTTAAAAAGAAAGATGAAGCTTAAAGTTTCTCCCAGAAAGAAGAAGGGCTTAAAATGGAAGCATATAACCTGATATTACTATTATATAAGCAAGCACGTCAAATTAAAGAGCTAAGCTAGTAAATATTCAAACTGTAGTCACTAATAATGAAATTCAATTCATATATATCTTGTAGGCTTTCCAAATATAAGATCTGGACTTGCAGGTCTTAGACTCAGCTGTTGAGTACAAGGAGAGTAACAGTGAAGCTTTCTTAGTTTAACAATAAGAACAAATATCAATAACAGTCATAATAATATACAATGTTAAGCTAAACTATTTGATGTTCTGCTCTTTACATTTGTTGAGGTCTGCAAGTGCCATTGCAGACAACCAATATCCATCCTTAAATCATAACTTCTATATTTCAGAAAGAAAAGGGGGGGGGGGGGGGGGGGGGGGGGGATGATATTTAAAATCTGATACAAACTGCATACCCTAGTATAGGCATAAACTCCAGCTTCAGTCGGTCCTACAGGACTCCCCCTCCTAATGAATCTCCCCTCTTTGAAAATGTAAAGCAATGGAATTCCAGTTGACAGTTCTAAACTAATGACCTGCCGAAAGGTGAAAGAAAAAAAAAATTATGACTATTCAGTGTCATATGTGAACTTAAGAGCCATGAAAATTCTGGATACTCCAGTTACCTCTTGAGAAGTTAATTTGTCGAGATACATGATAATGGATCTCAATGAATTCCCATGGGCTGCAATCATAACATTTTTTCCAGATAAAAGTTGTGGCTCAATCTGCAGCATCGAAATCAATGGGATCAGTCCCTTATCAATGTTGTATGATTACATCAACCATACCAGAAATTCGGCCTTACAACATATATCAAACTACATACATACTTGAACCCCAGCACATATAGGCTAGAAGCTACATGTGTCCCACAAAACATCAAACATATAGCAAATATATAACTGAACTTATAAAGCAGAGCTACTGAGTTGAGAGGAACATCTAGTTTAAAGATTCACCGCATATGTCTGAAAAACTTAAATATCAAATTTAACCCTGGAAAAAAATTTGGGTTTGGGGGGACGGGTTTGCTTACTAACAACAATTCGTTAGAAAAATGATACAAAAAACTAAATTTCCACCTACTTGGTCTCTGAAATAGGCAACCGCTCTTTGAGCACACATTTCCAAACTTTCACCATTTGGAGGAGGTATGTCATAACTTCGGCGCCACTCATGGACTTGTTCTTTCCCATATCTGTCTGCTGTTTCTTGCTTATTGAGACCCTGTAGTTCCCCATACCTGAAAGGATAACAGTTATCATATACAAATAACATGTTATTCATGACATTGTAGAGCAGAAATTACAATTTACAAACTGAAAACAGGAAAAAGATCAATACATTCTTTCATTTAATTGCCAAGATGCTATGACTGGAATAGACTGCTTTTTTGTATCTTCACTATAAACTTGACTCCATGCCCTTGCTTGTTCACTCTCATTGTGCATAATGATAGGCACCTGCAGAGAGATTGACGATTAATATTTAGAAATGACATTTGAATACTACACCACAGCATACAAAGATATTTCTTCAAATGATATAAAGTAGAGTTTCAGTACACTACTATGTACAATCAGCAATAAGAATAGCAAAATCTGTCAATTTTGAGATTGCCTAATTTTCTGGATTGTGCTGCCAGCATATAAAATAGAATAAATCTCTCCTGTCTTTTCAGTTAAGCACTAGCGATTAAGAGTATGGCATGTTTAGTTGCTAACTAATATATCTAAGCTTTATAAAGAAAAATTAGTTACATACTGTGTCACTTTTGACACCTGAACATAGTTATGCATTCACGTTACCTTCCTACGGCGATGTTGTGTCATGGCAAGCATGGCAGTCATTTGTGCACGAATCAAAGCAGATGTAAATATGACATCAACAGGAATGCTACTGATTCTTTTTCCAGCTTCAATTGCCTCATCTATACCCTTCTTGCTTAGTGGGACATCAACACAACCTGTGAATAGGTTCTTTTCATTCCATAACGACTCTCCATGCCGGATAAGGATCAAAGCTGCTTCATCTGAGTTGGAACATATTTTACAGCCGTTAGATAACATCTAACCATGACAACTTCAACTTCTTGAATGTGGCAACCACCTAAAACTTGGTGAATCCAACTTCAAGAAGCAATCAACATGAACACATTTGGCAGAGAAGGATGTCCAGCAATAAATATCATTTGACAGGAGAGTTTATCTTACTTGATTTCTTTTGAGTGTCGCCTGCGTTGCTTCTTGAAGGGGACAACACTGGATCAACCACTGATGTTTGTGAAGCTGAAGATCTAATTAAACTACAATTCCTCAGGCCAGTGTGGTTACTTCCGCTCTTCGACAAGCCGTTACTACCAGTAAAATCCTTTGTGACCAATCTTACTAAATTGTTCCTAAGCTTTTGGTGATGATTAAGATTATTAAGATAAGAATAGGACTGCAAAGTGCCAATAGCGTGGTGATATACTTCAGCAGCCATTAACTGAACAATGAAAACAAACAACTGAGTAAAGCAATACCACTTAGTGCAGCCAATTCATAATCAAGGCAACGGTTCTTAGGTTGTTGTCATACAGAAGAGATGCATGTAGCATACTAGCATGTAGGTTTATTTGCCCAAACAAGTTTCATGATGCACCCTCAAATGTTTGAATCAAGGAAACGAGAAACGCATACGTGTTTGCTTGGAAGAATGCTCAATGCCAAAAAAGAAGAAAGAAACGAAAAAAGGAAAAAAAAAAATCTATTATACATCGCTATCAAAAAGTTCATTGCAAAATTAAAATACTGTCCATCATTCACACAGCCCATAATTATTCAAAAAATTATTTCTAATTAAAGAGATTGCATATCTATAATAAGGAAGAAAACAATGAAAAATGAAAAATCTCCACTCTCTCTCTCTTTTCTTTGCAACAAGTATTAAGACAAATATCATGAACACAGATGGAATCAGAGTACCCCAGATGCAATAAATCGAAGAAAAGTGCAAGACGAAGACCCAAAAGGCAAATGTGAAAGAGAACATAAATAGGGCGGAGTATTTTAATACCTGGTTTATATAGGCGTAGCGAGGAAAACGAGGTGAAGGGTATGAAAAAATGTGTAAAGTGAGTTTATTACAAGAGAATCTAACGAAGAAGAAGACGGAGTTACAGAAGCGATGTTCAGGTATTCACTCCCACAAGGAAAAGATGTCAATTTTGGAGAGGGAAACCAAGTTATTAATATCAGTCACAAGCCTCAACCGGCAACACAGGCGGGGTCACTCTGACATATTGTCAAACAATTGACATGTATGTGAACAGAACAGGCTACGACAATTTTTGTTGCTGGACAAAAGCCAAAGGGACTGCGCAAATCCCCCAAATTGTACCATGCCAAGTTGAAAATACCTTCCAACCTAACTATATTTTTGTGCTCTTTCATGTTTTTCCTCTGTTCTTTTTTTTTATAATAATACTAATAATAATAAATTAGATGATAATGTCAAACAATTTTACATGCTTACAATACATTATGGTTATTTTTAAATAATTTTTTCTTTATCTTTTATTTTTGGATGGGGTTAAGAGTAAGGGAAAATACTCCTAAGTCCTAATTATATTGGGCAAGCGCAAGACAATATTAGCATACCAAGGATCCCAAAGGGCATGCTTATGCCTAATCTAACTTCAAGGTATTTGCCACTCTGACCTAATCTAGAGGGGATTACTTCAAAATATTTTATACTAAGTTAGACTTTGCGATCGAGTTTGCATAAAATATTTTAATTCTGTACTAATCAGTTATAAGTCTCATCTAACTTATATTTAAAAATAAAAATCATAGTCTATACATGTTAGCCTGTTTAAGTTTATTAGGCATTCAATAATTAAAAAATTAATTAAAATAATACTACTTTATTATCTAAAATTATTAAAATAATAATTTATTTATTTTGTTTAAAATAAATAATATGATATAGGCCGCCCTAGAAGCTTTAAGAAAAATATGTGACTTATTTTTTAAATAAATGATTTTTTATGCCTAAGTCTATTTTATTTGATTATATATAATAGACCGAATCTGGCCTGATGTATGTCGAGCCAAAGCCACTATTAACTGGCCAATTTACACCCCATGATTTTGAATTACGAATTATATATCATAATATAGCAATATTATTAAGTGACTTTGAGTCACCAATTATATAATCACAAGTTAAAAATGTTAATTGCAGTTTTCAGATAAAGTAATCTAATGATTGTTACTCTGAGCCAGGATTATTCTGAGTCCAAATATTATATCAACGATTTAATAAGATTAATATTAAAAAGATTAAATCCTCTATTTGCCTCACAATTTCAATAAAAATTATTTATAAAAAACAATAAACTGCTACGAAATTGAAATTATGATTCAGACGCGTGTAAGTTGCATAATTCTGAAAAATGAATTTGAATTGCATTACATTTAAAATATTAAAAAGAAAATGACCAAATGGTAGTAGCTCAGTTGGCGCATGAGAATTGAGTAGGTGGGGTGAGAGCATGTGTTCGAATCTTCCCCAGTACCACCTTCGGGAGGAGTTTAAAGTCTTAATCATGAAACCGTTCCAAATCGGATTAGTTTCGAAACAATGAATTGATTAGAATATTTAAATAAAAAAAATCATAAAATGTCTTTTAATGCACACCGGGGCATGAATCTTGTGACTTGTATCAAACTGGGCCAATGGTTATTTTAATAAACACCGACTACATCGAAATAGATCATTTAGGCCAACCCTTCATTATGTTTAAGGGTCAAAAAAAAAATCATAAACAAACTCCGCGTATATCGTTGGTTCCAAATTAAGAAGGAAACAACTAACAAAACAAACCTTGAAAGTGTGAGTTTAACCCCACCGAACACCACTAGACTGCACCTTCAATTCTTCATCCTCAATATAGGCTTGATAGAGTAATGGTATATTGCTATTGTTGGACTTTTTTTAATATTTTTTTATTATTACGTAAAATTTATGTGAATCTTATTAAAAAAAAATTCCCGTCAAAACCTGAGAATATAAATTCATTACGTGAATCTTATCAAATAACGTAAATTCATTATTTTTTTGTCAGACTCATACAAAACTTTATTTAATAATAAAAATATTTTTTAAAAAAAATAATAATTTGTTTTTAGCTTTTTATCGTCAACCGTTGACACACAAATGGGAATGGCACGTGCTTATGTCATCCCAAAGTTGTTTGTATTTTGTAAGAGCAGTTCCCCCACCTAACCTTTTTATTTGGTTTCACGGTTTCAATTCGGGCTTTTGGATCTTGAAATGTTCAAAGGCCATATATAATTATAAACCACAATCACGTGGCTTATAGTTATAGATACAACAACAATCCACACCAACCTCCATTGCTTCTTGTGCCCGCCAAAGAATATGCTCTTATATTATGCTGGTGCCTTGAATTGAATGAGATAGAAGCAAACCACCATAACCATAGGAATGGTTCACAAGTCATAACTTAGGAATCTTAAGTTCATGAGTGTTAGATTGACTAATTATATAGAGTTTGGTAGGAATAATTTTGATGCCTTTATGTAATTCGACATGATTTAAACTAGACTAATTGAATAATCGATCGATAGTAGAGGGGGGAAATGTGAATCTTCAATGTTAACAACTATAAAGTCCATCTTCGGTCCTCCACCAACCTCTTCCCTTTCAATTTTCTCGTCTTCCATTCTTCAAGTTGGGTCCATCAAGCCAAATGAGTCCACATTTGAATATAATTGTGGTAACTGGAAAAAATCTCATAAAGTTGTATCAAATCCTATGATGATGACGGTGCCGTATCTGAACAATTTAAAAAAATTTATGCATACTGTAATTTATAACGGGTGCTAAATATTTCAATTAGTAAAGCCAAATAAGCAATATTTTTGCTTTTTGGTGAGGACAAAATAAATATCTAACTTCCTATATGAAAGCAATTCATAATGTAAACAAAATACAATTTATACACTACCAAAAACATATTTATTGAAAACCCAAATGGTCTTTTAGTAGAGGAGATATTTTTTTATCCCATTATCAGTAATATGGTAAGAAAGGGAGTTTGGTAAGTGTTATGGATGGACCTCAGCCAACCGCCCTCCGAGAATATCTCGGATGAGGGATATGGCCAGATCCTAACTGACCCATATCTGCCCGTTGAGGCCGACCAAATCGGACTCGATCTCAACAACGGAGCTCAGCAGCCGAGCCAGGTACCTCTATAAATAAGCACCTAAACATCTCAGGTACACACCTCTGAATCGCCTAGCTTATTCCACTCATTGTGCACACACAACACCCCCTGGTTATAAAGCCTATTGCTGGTGCGCAGTGATTGGGAACTCGGCATATAGCCTAGTAAGTTGGGCATATACCTCTCTGAGCGCATACCATCCGGTATAGCAATAAGGTCTACCTCGGACCTAACATTGGCGCCGTCTGTGGGAACTCGGTAAATTTCGATTCCCATAATACCATGACCAACACAAGATCCACGTCGGGCAACGCGCAGGGGCCTTCCCAAATGTCTGGTTTGGAGCAGCTCCAGGCCTCAGCTAACCCGGTTCTGGTGGAAGTACAAGTCGAAGAGGTCGGACCACAGAGGCCACCTCCTAGACCACCGGTTGGAAGCACGACGACTGTGAATCGTCAACCCGAGCCACCGAATGTAACTTCGATGGCGATGGGAGCAATCCTCCAGCGGATGCAGGAAATGGAAAACCGATTCTTGACACAACAACGACTAGATGCTGAGAGAATGGCCACGCTGGAGGCCGAACTACGAAATCGGACTGCTCAAAGGGGAACCGGAAGCGGGCCACAGGCTCAGGACGGAGGGAACCAGCACCAAAACTCGGGTGGAAACGCCGCTGCTGGTAATGGAACCTCCCAACCTCATAACACGTCCGCTCCTGAGGTCAACATCCTGGAAACCCTGTCTCAACACCTCGGCAATCAGCAAGAGGTAGGAGGCCAGAACATCGCCGTCAACAACCAAAACCAAAACTATTTGAACGACGATGAGGCTAATGATAGCCCGTTTACAGAGAGATTAATGAACCTGGCCATCCCCCCAAGGTTCAAAACCACTAGAATACCTCCCTATGATGGGAGCCAGGACCCAGAAGCCCACCTGGAGGCTTTCAAAACCGAAATGCTGTTCAATGGGATTACAGGACCCATCAAGGCCAGAATTTTCGCAACAACTCTAACGGGACAAGCAATGACCTGGATCACCAGGTTGCCCAAAAACTCAATTGACTCGTTCGAAGATTTAGCGCGAACTTTTCGCTTAAATTTCGCAACCAGCAAGGTGCATCCCATGCCGGCCTACGCGCTGGGAAGAATTCGTCAGAAAGACAATGAATCATTAAGGAAATACCTTGATAGGTTCAAAGATGCGGCACTGAAGGTCCGTGGTCTCACTGAAGCTGTGCATCTTCATCTAATCATCTCTGGATTAGATGGCGACTCCCCCCTCGCAAGGTCAATTTACAAGAACCCGGTCAACGACCTTGAAGAATTCCGTCGCAGGTCCGACAAATACATTGACGTGGAGGATATGCAGCAGGCATTCGTCGACTCTCGTGGGCGGAGCCCGTCCAGAAGAAGCCCAAATAAGAAAAACGGCAGAGATCGGGACCACAAAGGGTCCAAAAAAGGGAACGACAGTCGCGAGAAGAAGACGGAAGATCGTTCTCCCAGAACGAAGTTTGAGGAATACACACCACTAAACGTGCCCAGATCCAGGATCTGGCGAGAAGTAGCCCAGACCGAGATGAGAAACGTCGACCGACCTCGCCCCCTTAGGGCGAAAAGCGGATTGGACAAGAGCAAATATTGCGCCTTCCACGACCAAAACGGCCACATCACGGATGACTGCTGGGACCTTCGAGACGCAATTGAGAAACACGTCAGAGAAGGAAAGTTAAAACAGTACATAATTCGTACGCAAGGCAAGAAGAACAACAAACCCAGACAGAAAAGCCGAAGCCGAAGCCGAAGCCGAAGTCCGAGGCGCGGAGACAAAAGAGACCAGAGGCCAGACCGCAATGCCAAGGGCAAGGAAGTCGACGACAGAATGGAGACTTTTCCTGAAGCAGAATTTGAATGCAACGTGATCAGCGGAGGATTGGGTGGCGGAGGAGACTCGGCGAACGCCCGAAGGAAATACTTAAAAGAGGTCATGTCCATTAGAGACCGGCCATCTTTTAAGCCAGACTTCGATGGACCCGAACCCCCTCCGATATACTTCACCAGAGCAGAGCTGGCAAAGGTCGTGCCAGGACATACTGACGGATTGGTGGTCACTGGTGTGCTAGTCAATTGTCGAGTCAGGAGGATCTTCCTGGACCACGGAAGCTGTGTAGATATACTCCTCTGGGACGCCTTCAAGAGGATGAATTTGGATGAAAAGGACCTAAAGCCATGCGTCACCGAGCTTCTGGGCTTCAACGGATACGCATCCCCACCAAAAGGCTATATCGACCTCAAACTGACCCTCGGGACGAAGGATTCCTTCCGTTCAGAGAGAGTTCGGTTTGTGGTAGTGGACACCTCCTCCTCTTATAACGTAATCATTGGACGTCCCACTATTCACGAGTGGGACATGATGATATCCACCAAGCACCAACTCATGAAAATGCCAGGACACAACCTTGAAATAATCACAATTCCTGGAGATCAAAGAGAGTCAAGGGAGTGCTATTATGAGACAATTCGGTCCCACCATGGGGATCCGGCATCTCCTCCTCGGACAAGGGGGGAAGGATCAAGCCACCGAGTCCTCAGACCGTCCAGCAGAGAGGTCAACCTAGTCGAGCTCGACATGCGAGAGGAGCTTCAATCGCCTCGACCACAACCCGAGGGCGAACTACAAGAAGTCGAGATCCGCGGTGATGGCCAAGGCTACACCAAGGTCGGAAAGTCTCTGGAGTTAGAGTTTCAGCACGAGCTCGTAGAATTCCTAAAGACCAATTCCGACGTATTTGCTTGGAAGGCCTCCGAGATTCCTGGGATTGACCCAGCCTTTTGCTGCCACAGGCTATCGATGTATCCGGGAGCAAAGCCGGTATCCCAAAAGAAGAGAAAGATTGGGGTAGACAGACGCCAGGCTCTAAACGAACATGTGGACGAGCTCTTGGAGGCGGGATTCATTCGTGAAATACAGTACACCACCTGGCTGTCAAATGTAGTAATGGTTAAGAAACCTAGCGGAAAATGGAGAATTTGTGTCGACTACACAGACCTGAACAAGGTTTGCCCAAAGGATTCCTACCCTTTGCCCAATATCGACCAACTAGTGGACAACTCATCCGGCTTCCAGTTGCTTTCATTTATGGACGCGTACTCAGGGTATAATCAAATTCCCCTTCACCAGGATGACCATGATAAGACGGCTTTTATTTCGGAAAAAGGAAATTTCTGTTATAATGTTATGCCATTTGGCCTCAAAAATGCTGGGGCCACTTATCAAAGGATGATGAACCGAGTCTTCCAGACTCAGATCGGAAGAAACCTGGAGGTTTACATTGACGATATGATCGTCAAGTCAATAAGCACATCGGCGCACATCGCTGACCTCGGAGAAACTTTCGAGCAACTAAGAGCTCGGAAGATCAGGCTGAACCCAGCCAAATGCGCATTCGGAGTACCAGCTGGGAAATTCTTGGGGTTCATGCTTACAAACCGAGGAATCGAGGCAAACCCCGACAAATGCAGGGCTGTATTGGAAATGAAGCAGCCACAAACTAAAAGGGAGGTCCAGCAACTCACAGGCCGCCTTGCCGCCTTGACCAGATTCCTACCAAAATCAGCCGAGAAGGCACTGCCGTTCTTCAAGCTCCTCAAGAAGGAGGCGGAATTTGGTTGGGGAGAAGAGTGCCAAAAGGCATTCGACAACATCAAAGTTTGCTTGGCTACCCCTCCCGTTCTAACAAAGCCAGAGCCCGGAGAGACGTTGGTCCTGTACCTGTCTGTGGGTGAGGAAGCTATCAGTGCCGTCTTAGTCCGGGAAATGGACAATCACCAGCACCCAATCTACTTCGTTGGACGCACACTGCAGGGACCAGAACTCCGATACCAGAAGCTAGAAAAAGTGGCATTCGCTTTACTGACAACGGCAAGAAGGCTCCGACCTTACTTCCAAAGCCACCGGATCATAGTGCGGACAAACCAGCCTATCAGGCATATACTACATAAGCCCGACCTGGCTGGAAGGATGATTAATTGGGCTGTCGAGCTATCCGAGTTTGATTTAATGTACGAACCTCGACCAGCAATAAAGTCACAGGCACTTGCCGACTTCATCTTGGAGCTCACCCCGGGCAACGAACAGGAGAAGTCGGAAGAGGATATCTGGACCGTGTATGTAGACGGATCCTCAAATTCTAAAGGAAGCGGCGCGGGAGTGATCATCGAAAGCCCGGAAGGAGTATCAATCGAGCATTCGCTCCACCTGGCATTTCCGACCTCAAACAACCAAGCAGAGTATGAGGCGGTTATCGCTGGGATTATGCAGGTGAGAGAGCACGGAGCAAAAAGAATCAAAATCATGAGCGATTCTCAAGTCGTCACTTCCCAAGTCGAGGGAAAGTACCAAGCCAAGGGCCCTCTCATGATGAAGTACCTCCAAAGGGTTAAGGAATTGTTTGCCGAGTTCGACGAGGTAATGATCCAATACATCCCTCGAAATGAGAATAGCAGGGCCGACATCCTGTCTAAACTAGCAAGCTCAAAAGGACCCGGCAACCACCGCACCGTCATTCAGCAAAGCATTTTGGAACCAACATGCGTCCTAGTGATAACTACTGACTCTGAGGATTGGAGGAGACCAATCGTGGCTTACCTTGAAAAAGGAACCCTGCCAGAAGATTCTAAAGAGGCAAAAAAGCTGGTCAGGAACTCGGCCTGCTTCACCATAGTAGAAGGTCAGCTCTACAAAAAGGGTTTCTATGCACCCATGTTGAAGTGCCTCGACAAAAACGAGGTTGAATATGTGTTGTCCGAGATCCATGAAGGCATCAACGGACATCACATGGGGGGCAAAGCATTGGCTAAAAAGGCTTTAAGAGCTGGGTATTATTGGCCAACAATGGCGGCTGACGCCACGGAACATGTTCAGCGATGTGAGCAGTGCCAGAAGCACGCACTGATAATACATGCACCCCCAGAGGAATTGCAGACCATAACGGCACCTTGGCCATTTTTTAAATGGGGTATGGATCTTTTAGGACCCTTTGCTGCTGCTGAAGGACAACTAAAGTGGCTGATAGTCGCAGTCGACTACTTCACCAAATGGATTGAGGCTGAACCACTGGCCACCATCACCTCGGCCAGGATACGACGCTTCTTCGAAAGGAACCTGGTAAGTCGGTTTGGAATCCCTGCAGAAATTGTAACCGACAACGGAACTCAATTCATTGACAAGAAGTTCCAAGAACTCATGTCCGACTTCAAAATAAAACACCGTTTCGCCTCAGTGGAGCATCCCCAGACCAACGGACAAGCCGAGTCTGCTAACAAGGTAATAATCAACGGACTCAAGAAAAGGCTTGACGAGGCCAAAGGAAACTGGGTACAGCAATTACACCTAGTCTTATGGGGGTACAGAACCAGTGTTCAATCCGCAACAGAAGAAACCCCCTTCAGGCTAACATACGGTTGCGAAGCAATGATTCCGGTTGAGATCGGAGAACCGTCCTGGAGAAGGGCCCAAAGACTGCAAGGCACTGAGGGACAAAATGATGAAGCACTGCTAATTGAGCTCGACCTGTTGGATGAGTGCAGGGAGAACGCCAGATACAAAAATATGATGGCCAAGCGCCTAGTTACGGCTAGGTTTAATAAGAAAGTAAGACCTCGGTCATTTCAGAGTGGCGACCTAGTCCTGAGAAGAGCCGACATCGGCAACAAGAATGCCAAAGATGGGAAGCTCGCAGCAAATTGGGAAGGCCCTTACAGGGTCAAGGACAACCTCGGAAAGGGAGCCTACACTCTGGAAACACTATCAAAGAAGCCAGTAAAAAGAACTTGGAATGCTGACAAGCTGAAAACCTATTACAGTTAGGTATGAAGACATGGTCAAAGTCCTAGACTCTAGTCCACAAATAAAACGAGCCATGGAGCTCGGACTGTACTTGATTTGATTTTAAAGCAAATAAGCGGGCTCAAAAGCTCGGATTTGTAACAAGTCTTATTATGAATAGATGAGCAGTTGTTTTTGATTCCGACATGTATGTCACGATCGCTAAAGAAATGAACCTTCGAAAAAGGAATTAACATTTTTAGATCGGACGTCAGCGACTCGCAAGCCATAAAAGTAAATAGAAATAAAGCCAATATGGTAAAAGTAGACGAGCTCGGATTAATCAAAGTTTGTTCATAATAAAAGCTAAGCCGAAAAACGGCAATGATTACAAAATATTGTTAGCCGAAAAACGGCAATGATTACAAAATGTTATGGAAACAGAAATTAAGAGGCCCCAGCCTCAGCCTCTTCCTCAGAACCAGGAGAACCCGGAGTAATAACGCCGTCCTTTACTTCGTAGGACACGTCCATGCCCTCTTCGATGAGCCCTGGGTTGAGAACTCGGGCCTGAGCGATGGCGTTGTCAAAAGCTTGGACAGCCGCGTTAACTACCGCGTCCCTGGCCTCTTCAAAGTCGGCAGTCTTTTGGTCGAGCTGAGTTTGAAGCGCTCGCAGTTGGACATCTTTACCCCCCAAAGATTGGGTAAGGGCTTCTTTCTCGGCGTTCAGCTCACCGACCTTAGAATTTGAGAGGCGCAGGTCCTCCTTCGCCGTCTCCACCTCTTTCTGCAGATCCTCAAATTTAACCTCCAGGGCAGACTTAGATTGCTCTAACTCTGCGACCTTAGCAGAGAGGGATGACTTGGCCGCATTCGCCTGGTCCAGATTCTGGAGGAGGTCCTGAAATATCTGGATCAGTGAGGTCGTCTTTAAGGCGTCCTCCTCCATGCGCTTCAGCATAACCCTCACAGAAGAGGTCAAGCCAGAATCCAGAAAAAGACCAGGGGGAGGCTTCAGAGCCGCCCTGAGACGGTCAGAAACGCCCGTCTTCCATAGCTCCCCTGGCTCCAAGCTGAGGAGGGGCCCCTGGGTCCACTGAGAAGCAGGAATCGGAGCTGGAACCGGAGCTGGACTTGGTGGTGGGGAGGAGACATCAATTGGAACCACCTCGTCGGCAGGTGGGTCCTCCCCCAAAATCATGTCCACCCGCCGTCGCTTCGACGCTTCGGGCTCAGAAGGGGCAGCCTCTCGCGACTTGCCCTTGCCGGCTCGCTTGGGGAGATACTTCTTGTAATCAGCCGAAGTCATGCCAACTGGAAATCAGAAAACGCAGTGTTAAAAAGCACCAAGAAGGTTGTTGTCAAAAATAAATGAAAAACTTGACATACATACCAAATTCATAAATAGCATCATCTCCAAATTTATTTACTATCCGACTTAAGTCGATGACGCCATAGTCGTCAGTGTACTCAAGTAAAATCCGTGCCGCGAACCTCTCAGCTCTGGAAAGCGCGGACACAGGAGTAGCGTAATGACTTGGACGACGTCGATAGTGTTTTCGCGTCCAATACAGCTCGAAGTGGCACAATAAGTTCCCATCATCTAGCAGCTCCTTGCCAAACCAAGGAAGGGAATCGGAACGGGAAGCCACCTTAAAATAGGCATTCTTAAAGCCCTTGAAGGATTGAGAGTAAGGGATGAAAAGTCCCCTTTCAGGGGTACCTCGGTAGGTAACCCACCCTTTCCTCTCTTTCAACTCGGCACCACTCCGAGCCGTATATACATCAAAGAAGAAATAAAAAAGGGGGACTGTACAAGGAATAAAGAGGTAAGAGCACAGCTGCTCAAAACCTCGGATGAAAGCCCATGAATTTGGGTGAAGCTGGGAAGGCGCCACTCGAATCCGGCGCAGCACGGCCATTTGGAAGTCGGTGAATGGAAACCGGATTCCGACCTTGGTGACCAAATCCCGGTAAAAAAAGAAGAAGCAGGGCTCATCTGATATGGGGCCTGCGCATATCGGAAAATCGCCCGGTGGAAGAAGGTCGACCCCCTCAGGATTCCCAAGAGGAAGCTGGGAGACGTCGGCTGGAGTCATGACTGACCGCATACGAAGGATTTCTAGTAGAACCCATTCGTTGACATCAGAATTGTCCATTGTCAGGTCCCTGGAACACGAAGGAGTCGGGTCAGAAATATAATCAACCTGACTTGACCCAGAATCATCTAAATCAGATGGTAACGGGCCTGGACTCCAAGAAAAAGGGATAGAGTCGTCAGAACTACTAAGAAGATCGACGAAGGGCACCTGACTGGATGCCGAGTCATCAAAAGTAGTGGGGATTTCCGATTTGGGAAAACCCAGCTCGGATGAAGAGATGCTGGAAGAACTATTACTCAACTGGAAAGGTGGGATCCGATCTAAAACAGACCCCGAACCTTGCCCAAATGGTGGAGGAGGAAGAATATAGGACAAGGGAACGGGCTCGGAAAAGAAACTCGGCCCGGAAGTTGAAGCCCGAGGAATCGAGGAGGACGCACCCCTAGTAAAAGATGGTTGGGGGTATTCACCCCTGCGTCCCCTCCGACTCCGACCTCTACCTCTCCTACCACGAGCACCTCTGGAGGTCTGACGACCTCCTCGCTGACTTCGGAGAAGCTGCTCAAGCCTCTCCTCCTCAGTATACTCCCTACCGTAGAACCAGTACTGCACAGATCGCGGTAACCTATCTACCATCTCCTCAGATACCTCTCCACTCTCATTTCGACCACCAGAACTACCAGGAGCGTCCATTACCCACTTAAAAGGGTGGGTAAGACAAAAAACACTCCCTACCAGATATAAAACGAACAAAAAGTACAGAAATCTACAAGAAAGAAAGTTACCTGATGCGAAACTGGGTAGAGGAAATGGCCAAGGTAAGAACACTGGGACAGATGGAAGAAATATGCAGAAAACTCAATGTGCAGAAAAACCCAACCCCAGGAAACGCGAGAGAACAAGAAAGGAGAGGTGGTAATGGCTGATGCGCATTTATAGGGCTGAGGGGGTGGAAGACCAAAGGGTGGCCTCCCAAACGTTTGAAGCATCAGGGGCAAAAAAGGATTTTCGCCGCCCTGCACACCTTGCACGTCCTGCACCACCTACCTGCAGTTAATGATCGCAATCATGGCCTACTCTAGGCTCAGACTAGC